>APFE030888369.1:1884-33541 GCA_000404065.3 Pinus taeda | reverse complement strand
TGGTCAGTCCAACCATCTGACATAACAGTGCATCCTGTTTTTGCCCATGATGCCCTAAAATCCTCCAATCTTTGGGTGCAGTCACGCTTTTCATTTTGAAGAATCCGGCCTCTAAAATCATGATAAGAAGGGATTTTGTACCCCGGGCCAACACTGGCAATAGCATCAACAACAGGTTGGAAAAATGGATTATTCCTTACAATGTTGAAAGGAATATCACTCCAGAGGAGAAATTTTGCCAGCAACTTGTCAGCTTGTTCTTTCTCGGTTCTTTTTAGCATTGAACCGATAGATGGCTGTGAACCAGGTGCGGTTCAAGGAACAAAAAATAATGATGCCGCTACCGGATTGGTTGATGCTGCAGTAGAACCAGTGCCACTTGGCCCACTTCCTTCAGCTGACCTTTTTAGTTGCATTTTGACTTCTTTGGCCTCTCTATTCTGTTCTAAAGTTTCCAATGCTCTCATGGCTCTTTGGATAAGTTCAAGATTTGTATTTGTACAAGGGTCCACATCATGTCCAGGGATTTTTGCAAGGTTAAACTTCAACCTGTACACCCCCCCAGACATCTCCTTTTCACACAACTTGCAACTCAAGTTTACTCTATCATTCAGAGCATCAGGTAGACCATATTCCCAGAAAGGATCCAATTTCCTTGGCATGTTTGTTTTCGAACTTTGAAGTTGCAAACTTGAAGTCTTGAATGGTGTTTTGGTGCAGTTGTGAACCTATGGGAAAATATTAATAAGGATTAGGAATTTAGGATTACAATTTAGCATTTACAAAATTACAAGTTACAAATTTACAAATTACAATTTAGTATTTTTATTTTTAATTTTTACATTGATGATTGTACAATAAAAATCCAAGTTACCCAACCAAATGGCAAAAACAATGAAAAAAACATAAACAATGTTGAAAAAAAAAAAATTTTGGTTCCCATAGTCATACCAAGTTACTCAACCCAAAACAATGAAGAAATACAAAAAAATCTTTAAAAACAATGAAAACAAAAGAAAAATGGTGCCCATACGAAGTTTCCCAACCAAAAACAATGAAAAACATACAAAAACAATGTTTTTAAACAATGAAAACAAAAAAAAATTAATCCACATACCGTTTCTATGGAGAAATCGATGGTCTCCTCTTGATTTTCTCCTCTAAGCACTTAGATTTGGCTAAATAGTAAAAACCCTCTTCAGTTTGGTCTCCGAGAGCTCCTCCTCCCTCCGCACGCACGACTATCACTTTACCATCTCGGAACATTACTTCAAAGTTTCAAACCCCTTTTCCTCAATTGTTGAGACAGACAACACGCTGCACCTGAGCTTCGATACCCAAAGTACATCCTACACTCACAAAATCCTCTTGAATCCATCCTAAATGGTACAGTTTCTGCTCCTTTGACTCACTTTTGACTATCATCACCAATCTTCACGTGTAGATCAAACTCCCATTTGGTCAGGCTCTCAAATACTTCTTGTAATCCTGTCATATGCTTCGATGCTCCGTTATCTATGAACCAAGCACCCTCACAAATGGTGCTCTGTGAGAAATGAGAAATCAAAGAAAAATGCTCATTGAACCATTTCAAGAAATAATCTTGTTCGACCCTAGTTGAAGCAGCCATTGTTGACTCCTGCTTCTTCTCATTCCCTCCTTTCTTCCTACGCGGACACTTACTTGCATAATGATAGAACTCGCCACATGTAAAGCATTTCAATTTACTCAAGTCCTTGCCACTATCGAACTTCCCTTTGCCCTTTAGTTTACTAGCAAGTGCAAGATTCTCTTCATCAATATTCTTCTTCTAAAGATCCTAGTCCCAAAGTTCCTCCAAGATGAAATCATCCCATAACCTATTCCAATTTGGAAGATTATCTCGTGAGACTACTCCTTTGATGAATGGCTTCCACTGCTCTAAAAATCCCTTCAAGGCAATCCTCACCAACTCAGGTTCCTAAACATCATCACCAGTGGCACTTAGCTCATCACGAACTTGTTGAACCCTTGTTAGATCTGAAGTTGTGTTCTCTCCATCTATCATCTTGATGCCCCTGAGCTTCTCTCTCAATACCATCTTCCAGTTTTCATTCTTGTTTTGAAACAATACTTTCAGAGCCTCCCACATATCCCATGTAGTGTTCCTCCCAGTGAGATGATGTTAAAATTGGCAACTAGGGCCAAACTCCATGTGGGTCACCTTATTTATGGTTGTTGATATTTTGCCTAGATTCCTCTCGTCGAGAGGTGTAGGATTGATGTAAAGATCATTCGATTTCGACAAGTATTTATGGAGATATGAATTTATTTCTAATTACTTGACAAATTGTCAAGGTCGGCCAGCAGCTAAGTGTGTGGCACACATGCCCAACGTTTCATATAAATAGAAGAGAGGTTGAGTCATTTGCAATTCATCTCATCGCTCATCTTCTCTCTCTCCTACGCATCAAATGAGCCTCTCTCTCACACGTGTCGTTGAAAAAGGAAGACGCAAATTTCTGATTAGGGTTGTGTTGACCAAGTTTGACCAAGGCTGCAGGAAGGTACTTTGACAAGCATGGACTCCTCCTTGACTGCGGATTAGGTGTGGCTGCTTCTCCTTGGCAGGCCGCAAATTTTGGCACCCAAACCGAGGTGATCTCCAGCGTTGACTGTCAAAAGGTTGACCACATATATGTCCAGCGTTGACTGAAGTTTCACTGTAATTTTGGATTGTTTTGGGTTGACTCTTCTTACTGTTGGAAGCCAAGTTCACTAGGATATTGACCAAGCTAATTGGAGGTCAAATCTGACTTGTTTGACCAGCTTTGACTTTGTTGGTTAGGGTTTTGCTGATGCTATTATAAAATTTCAGAATTTTGCATTGTACTATTTCTCTCTGTTGAACTATTGAAGATAAAAGAACATTTGATCAAAGGGCTTCCCCGCATTGGGGTTTGTCCCTGGCTAGCCACCACATCTTGTGTCTTTTGTCTTGGCTTGTTTTCTGTCAATCATTTAATGTTCTATCTGCATTTTACTTTATGTTGTGATTTCTAATCAATGGCTAATAAAAGTAAAAGAAGTAAACTGCTCTAAGCATAGAACATACCATAATTTAACATGGTATCAGAGCTAAGGTGAAGACAAAGCTGAAGCAAGAGCAAGAGCAATCACCGAAGGCTGTTAAAGCTATCTTGAATAAGTCATGGGGTCCTCCGCACACTTCCCTGCTGAAGACAAACTCTGTGAGAAGTCTGACTATCACGGATGGAAGATGTCTCTCGATCTAACATTAGAAGCGTAGGAAGTGTTGGACCATGTGAGAGGCAAGATTGTTTAGCATCCATCAAATGCATCTGCTGCTGCTAGGAACAAATGGACCAAGGGAGAAGTCAAAGCAAAGAAGAACATCCGGGACTCTATCAACAAGCGCCTGGTGGCATATGTTTCCGAGCTGACCACCTCCAAGGAAATCTACGATAGACTAGTGAGTTTATTTAAAGTTAATGATGCAAATCAAGTTTTGTTCCTTAGAAATAAGCTGAAGGAAATTAAGAAGGGAAAAGATGAGAATATGCAAGCATATTTCTTAAGGATCACCGAGATCAAGAACGATCTCCTATCTATTGGGGAAGTAATTCTTGACAGGGAAATGACACTCACAACTCTTGGAGGGAGGACTGCCACCTAAATGGTATATATTTAAGACTACTCTTCTCAACAATAACGTAATTCCTGGATTTGAGGAATTGATGGCCAGATGCATTCAAGAAGAAACAAGGATGGAAGAGAAAGAAATGCCCGTACTTAAACGTCATGACTCATCCCTCTGCCTTTTCTTCTCATGCTAAAATAAGAAACAATTTCGGGGCTAAATTCAAAGGAAAGGCTGGACCAAAGGGTGGAAGAAAAGGGTGATGTTACAATTGCAATAAAACAAGCCACTATGCGAGGGAGTGCCCTGATAAAAGGGACTCACATCGGGACGATGATCAAAATCACTCTCAAGGCAATCAAAGGAATGGCAAGTCAAATGGCATTGGTAAAAGAAATGTCGGAAATCAAGGAAGAGAACAACCCTTCAAGAAGGCAAGAAACTCCAGGTATGAATCTAACATTGTTAACAATAAGCAAGATGAATGTTAACTACCAACGGCTCTCTCTACTACTACTCCCTCGGACTCACTGGGAAATTGGCTTATTGATAGCGGTGCCTCAAGGCACTTCACTGGTTACAAAGAAGCTCTCTCTAATCTAGTAGAGAAGGAGACCAACCTAGAAATTGTTCTTGGGGACAATTCAAAATATCCCGTGAAAGGCGTAGGGAATGTCACTCTTCAATTGAATCAGGGAAATACAATCCATTTACAAGATGTATTATATGTACCTGATCTCAAAAAGAAACTGGAGTCCATTTCAACAATGGAAGACAGAGGCTACAAGGTGGCCTTCAGGGATGGCAAGGTATGTTATGGAAAAAGAACTTTAAAGATGCTTTCACTCTTGGGTTTCGAGTTGATTCATTATATCAGGGCGGAGGAAATCCGCTGGGTGTCATGTCTTGTGACACATCTCTTCAATCCGAACTATGGCATCGGAGGTTTGCTCACCTTCATTATAAAGCTCTAACCAATGTGAGAAAAATGGTGACCGGGATGCCCGTGTTCAGATTAGAGCAAGAAGGTGTATGTCTAGGATGTGCCGAAGGAAAGCTCAAAAGGGGACCAATCCCCTCAAGCCAAAGCAAGACCTTCGATATATTGCAGTTGGTTCACTTATATCTGGTATGATGCCTGTGAACTCCTTGGGAGGATATTTATATTACCTCACTTTTACAGATGATTATTCTCGCAAGACTTGGATATACTTCTTGAAAAAGAAGGATGAAGTGTTCTCCTGGATTCGACACTTCAAAGCCTTGATAGAGAATCAGACCGAAAAGAAGATCAAGATATTAAGGATTGATAATGGGACTGAATATGAATCCAATGAGTTTCATGACTTTTGCAAAGAGGTTGGCATTAAGAGGGAGACTACTACACCATATACTCCTGAGCAGAATGGTGTGGCGGAAAGGAAGAACCGTACGATTGTGGAAGTTGCCCGTGCTATGCTCCATGATCAAAGAATTCCGAAGTTTCTATGGGCCGAAGTTGCAAATACCGCCGTATATGTACAAAACCGATGCCCTCATCAAGCATTGGGTTCCAAGACTCTCGAAGAAATGTTCACTAGTAAGAAACCTGACGTATCTCATTTTAGAATTTTTTGAAGTCCTGTATATTTTCATGTGCCGAAGGAGAAAAGGAATAAATTAGGTGCATCTAGAAAGAAAGGAATCTTCGTGGGTTATAGCGAAAACACTAAGGGCTATAGAATCTATGTGGCTGGTCAAAGGGAAGTCAAAAATAGCCATGATGTCACCTTTGATGAAGATATGGCTCTTAGCAAAGTAGACAATCTTCCTACTCTAAGAGGATGTAAAGAAGCTGACACCAGGGAACAGAAGGAACAGGAAGACGAGATGATGCTCGATGTGGAAGAACCTATGGATCCTATTGATCCTCCTCCACAAGAGCCTTCCTCTTCTAGGAAGAGGCCTTCATGGCTTAGGGGGACACTTGATGATGCTGAAGGACACATTGCACCCAGAGGAACCTTCCGTGAAAGTAAGAAGCCAAATAGGTATCAGGGATACAAAACCATCATGAGCACGATCATCTAAAATGAGCCTTCAACATTCACAGAAGTTGTCAAGCATCAAATATGGAAGGATGCTATGACCGAGGAATATGAGTCCATCATGAAAAACGATGTTTAGGACGTGGTCCCCAGCATGGTTTTCAAAACCGTTTTGAAAAACTGGTTACCGGTCTAACCGGCCGGTTAGCAAGGCCGCCGGTCTAAACCGGCCAAAAAACCCAGTTGGGAAGGCCATTTCGCCAGTTTTTTGCCCTAACCGGTGAAACCCAGCCGGTTTAGGACGGAACCGGCCGGTTCCGTCCTAAACCGGCCGGTTTTAGGCACGCCCACCGTAACTTGCAAAAAGCGTATTTCTGATTGTGGTTTAGGGGTTTTAGGGGGAAACTAAGGGTGTTTTCCCTCCAAAAACACCCTCTCCAAGCCTATAAGAGGCCCCTATCACTCTCATTTGTCTCACACAACTGATTTGGAGTGTTTGTGAGTGTTTGTGAGTTTGTTTGTGAGCTTGGAGAGTGTTGAGCTTTTGCTGAAGTAGTCATTTTGGAGTTGGAGTTGGAGCTATTTTGGAGACAATGTGTAGCTGTCAGTGGAGTTGCCATCTTCAAGAAGAGGCTAAGGAAGCTAATTTGCATTTCCAAGTAAGGATTTGCACTTGAAAATTCCTCATTTGAGTCTGCTATCCATGATTTTTTTTTTTTTGTGCTATAAACTTCTCACTTCAATGATCTATCATCTATTCTATGAACTCTCTAGCTCTATGCTATCAAATTTTGTAGCTTGCATGTGCATTTTTTTCCTACATTTATCATTGGTTTTCCATGTTCCTTAGCTACAATTTTTTTTTTAAATGGCAAATTTCTTTGCAAATTGTTATTATTTCAAGCAAACATGGCTCCAAAAGGAAAGGACAGTGCATGGGCTCATTGTGATGTAATTGATAGAAAAATGATATGCAAATTATGCCATAAATCTATTGGAGGTGGGGGTATTCTTAGGTTGAAACAACACTTGGCTGGGATAAGAGGCCAAGTAAAGCCATGTGATGCACCAAATGCACTGTTAGGTCCTATTAGGGCAGAATACATTTCCAAGCTTGAAAAATTCTATGAGGATAAGGCTAGGGAGAAGGCCATCCAAGATGACATTGCAAGGAAGAGAGAATTATTAGAAGCCATGAAAGAGAGTAGGTATGATGATTATGAGATCCAAGACTCCTCTTCTATCCCTTCCACCAATGACCCCTTTCACTATGTTCATCTTTCTGTTGGCCAACCATCAAAAGGAACAAAGAGAACAAACATCCAAAGTTATTTCTCATCTTCTGCCAACATTGCCTCTTCTAATCCCACTTCCTCCCAGCCAAGTTCTCAACCCACTTTGGATCAACATTGGAAAAGACAATGCAAAGAAACTTCTCATCAATACATTGCGAGATGGTGGTATGATTCAAATATCCCATTTAATGTTGCTCGCTCACCTTATTACCAAGCTATGTGGGACTCTGTTATAGTTGCAAGAAAGGGCTTCAAAGGCCCTAGTTTGCAAGACTTGAGGGGAGCTCTTTCGCAAAAAGAGATATCTTCCATTGATGAGTATTTGGTTGAGTTTAAAGATTCATGGCTCAAAACATGTTGTTCCATTATGTCAGATGGATGGACCAATGGAAAGAACCGCACTATCATTAATTTCCTTATTTCTTGCCCTCAAGGAACCATGTTTTTGAAATCAGTTGATGCATCTGATAAGGTAAAGGATGCAACCCTTCTATTTGAGCTTTTGGATAGCATTATTCAGGAAGTTGGGGAGCAGCACGTTGTGCAGGTCATCACTGATAATGCCTCAAACTATGTTCTTGCTGGAAAGATGCTTGAGACCAAATATAAGACCATATTTTGGACTCCATGCGCTGCACATTGCATAGACCTCATGCTTGAGGATATAACCAAAGTGGAGGGGGTAAAAAACACTATAGAGCATGCCAAGTGCATTACAAAATACATTTACAACCACTCATCAGTATTGAGCCTAATGAGGAAACACACTGGGGGCAAAGAGCTTGTTAGCCCTGCAATTACAAGATTTGCAACTCACTTCCTCACGTTGCAATGTCTGAATGGTCAACATAAAAACTTGCAGAAAATGTTTTGCTCTAAAGAATGGTCTGAATCTCGGTGGGCTCGTAGACCAGATGGAAAAGACACCAAAAAGAAAGTGTTAGACACTTATTTTTGGAAAAGGTCTCTAAAGCTTGTGAAAATTACCGAGCCCCTTGTTAAGGTGCTAAGGTTGGTGGATTGGGAAAAATTGGCCATGGGCTATGGATCAGGCAAAGGAGCAGATACGGGCAACTTACAAGGACAGGTTAGCTAAATATGGTCGTATATGGGAGATCATTGATAACAGATGGAACAATCAACTCCATCGTCCTATACATGCAGCTGGGAATTTTTTGAACCCAAAGTATCACTATAAAAATCGGCTAGGAGATCTGCATGATGGGGAGGTCAGAGCTAGATTGATTGATTGCTTGGAGCGCATGGTCCCTAGCCATGCAGACCAGTTGGAAATACATAGACAGCTTATTGTTTTCAATATGGCAGGTGGTACTTTTGGCAAAAACTTGGCAAAGATGGCAAGAGATGTGGACCAACCAGGTAAACAATTCCAATTTCCATTTTGTTTTTCTTTTCAAGTTAAAATTGTTTACGTTCTTTACAATTCAAATTATAAACTAAGTTACTAATTAATGTCTTTTTCTTTGCAGCACATTGGTGGGAGTCATTTGGTGGCCAGTGTCCTCAATTGCAAAGGTTTGCAATTGGAGTCCTCAGTCAAACTTGCAGTACTTCAGGTTGTGAGCGCAATTGGTCTGTTTTTGAGTGCATACACACGAAGAAGAGAAACCGTTTGGAACAAAAACGGTTAAATGATCTTGTTTTTGTGCAATACAACCTTCGACTGAGGAACCAAATGATGAGCAAAACACCTGATCTAGATCCCATTGTGTTGGACGATATTGATCCAACATCAGAATGGGTGGAGGAGACTGAAGATCCTGTGTTTGAGGTTGATTTTGATATCGACATGGCTTTAGCGGAGGATGAAGAAGATTATGTGGTGGCATCAGAACCAGGATCATTAGCGGCATCAAGGAAAGGCAAAGAACCAATGCAAGGCACTAGTCGTGCAGGTCGACAAACTAGTGCTTCCATTAGGTCCACTTCTATTGTCATTGGTGGCATTGATACTGAGGTTGCAAATCAGGCTGAGGCATCCTCAGACTTTGATCCAAATGATATCTATGTAGCCCCTGATGATGATCCTGTGTCTAGTAGTGGTGATGAACTTGATGATTGATCATGCGTACATTGTAGACTTGTAGTAGGATTGTAGGCCAATGGCTTCATAGCTTGCAGCATTGTTTTTGGACTTTATAGGCCATTTAGAGCCTCATTTCTTATGTATTTTGCTATTTTGTCGATGATATGTATTGCACTCGGTGCCATTTTGATATATTCACCTTCACCTGGTATATAAATGAACAAACTATGCACATTTTGTCTCTATTGGCTTGGACTCATGGCTTTACATCTTAAAAATAGTTTTGTTTCATTAAAATTTAATTATTTAATGTTTTTTTTAAAACCGGTTCGTTTAGACCAAACCAACGCGGTTAGACTGGTTCCGGTCGGTAAACCGGTTCATTCGGTGGACCGGTCCGGTCACCGGTTCCGGTTTTAAAAACTATGGTCCAGACCCATATCATTAGGAAAGACATCCCACATCTTTGTCTTTCCTCTCAACCACTCTTCCCTCTGCCTGTAAATAAGACAAAGGTTGGTGTGCACATACACCATTGTCTCTGCCCTGGACTGTTGAAGCCTGCTCTTCTTCACACTATACAAATTCCCATATGTACTCCAATTCCTCTCGCAACAAGAGGATGAAGTCACCTGAGAGAGGAGCCTCATGGCTAACTGCTGAAGAGGAGGGCTTGTTGCCCCATGATTTGCCCACCAAGAATAGGGCTTCTTAGCCCCCTGTCTCTAATCACATCATATCCTGCAAATCGACCAGTGCCAGTGGAAAACTCTGCAAAGGCATCCTCCACCTCATCAAGGGATGCTCTATCCTAGAAAACCCGCCTGAATGCATCTTTCCTCCCCTGTGAGATTTCACCATCCATGTGAAGAGGGAATCTGTGGGAAGGTCCACCATTCAGCCACTCATGGCTATAGTATTTTGGGTTCAATGAGTGAGCCAAACAATGTAAAGTTGTGCAATTCTTGTCCCATCTGCTGAAAAGAATATCCTGTATAGTACCACAGAAGGCCTCTGGTGATCTCTCATACTTGGGGCACTCACTCTGTAGAATAATGCTCCTCACAGACTCAATCATGGAATCCCATCCCTCATAAACCTCTCCTAGGATGGGTTTGTTTGTATCTGCAAATCGAAGCAAAGAAATGATAGGGTCTATGATCTGAATAATTAGATCTACCATCTCCCACCAAGCATCATCTAGCACTGTGTCCTTCACTCTTTTAGAGGTTACTTGATCTATCTTTCTCCAAAAAGACCAAAACTCAGAAATAACCATGGCCCCAAGAGCGGTCTTGACCTCACTCAACCTCTTCAACATCATGAATGAAGAGGCAAACCGTGTATCAGCAATCTTCAACAATGATAGATTGATGTACTCCTTGTAGATAGTGAGGGCATTTGTATGATTTTGCACAAAGTTACGGATATGTCGTACATCCTCAATAATGTTACCAATCCAAAGCACATCAGAAGCAATGGATTTCAGCGCTAAGTTCAATGAATGGACAATGCAAGGTGTCCAAAACACTTGTGGATATTTAGCTTCCACAATCATGCCAGCAGCCTTGCAAACAAGTGCATTATTTGTAATGATTTGCACACAAGAATCAACGCCTACATCTTCAATAACTTTAATAAATAACTCACCCATAAATTGTGCATCCTTGTATTCTCCAAGTGTATCCACTGCTTTCAAGAAAACTAGACCATTCAAGGAAGACACCATGAAGTTGATGATTGGGTGTCGTGCTGGATCTGTCCATCCATCAGAAACAACGCTAACCCCAAATGTTGGCCATGATGCTACAATAGGCTCGAGCACTTTTTGCACCTCTTTTTTTGCCTTCATCAACAATGTGGTTCTAAGCTTCTCTGAACCAGGAGGCACATACCATGATGGAGACCCGTGAGTTAAAGCTCGACACATCTCAATAAATAGAGGTGAGTGTGCAACATCAAATGATATGAAGTTTTGATAGAAAAAGAAGGCAATGGTGAGATCAAGCTCTTCCTGTTTCTCTTTTTGAAAAATCTTGTCCATTAGACCAAGTGTAATTGCTCTTCTTTTTGTTGCTTGTCCCTCAATAGAACTTTCAAATGGAAATTTTGTGGTGTCTTTCCTCGAAAATAGAAGGGGGTATTCATTCTTGGTTTTTCTTGATTTTGCAGCCACATTTTCCATACCAACAGTGAACTCCTTTTCCATTTCTTTCCTCTTTTATAAAGGAACTTTACAAGCTCCAATTACACAACCTGGTCAAGCTAAAAAATGGCCTTTCACACGGTAATATGTGCTTTTAAAAAAATGTGGCAAAAGTTGCATCTCCATTGCACATTGCCTCCTCCCTTCCCCTTGGTGCTTGTCCCATCCTCTCTTGTGACATATTTCCACAAGGGATATTTCTCAATGCTGTCTTTAGGTCCTCCTCTTCCCTCAACATTACTTGTAGCAGATCTGATGATATTGTGGGAGGAGGGGCATCTCCAATGGAGACATTCTTCCCCTTCCTTTGCCCCCTAACTGCTCCCCTACATTGAGCAATGAATACTGTAAAAAAAAACCAAAGCATGCACAAATTTGTAAAAAAAATCATATACAAACTGTTGTAATAGAAATGCAAAAAAATAGAGATGAAATGCACTTACCTGGTGCTTGAATCTCCTTGCCGAATGCTCCACACCCTTAGCACCTTGCCCACATCTCAATGTATGCAAAACTGAAAGAGAGAAATGGTAAAACACTTAAAGAACAACGCCTTTTTTATGCCCGCGGGTTTCATTCTTCGGGGATTCGAATCCCAAAATCGGGACACATTGTGTCCTAACAGGACACGTAAGAGATTCATACGTGTCCCGTTAGGACACGACGTGTCCCCTTCTAGGATTCGAATCCCCAACGAATCGTGTTCGATTCGCGGGATTCAGACATGTGGCCTCTTTTCAGCGAATCTGGTTTCTTAGTCTGCAACCTATTCTCACTAGACTTCGACCTCCTTCTCCTTGTTGCAACTATGTCCATTGTATCCTACTCAACCTTCTCATAGCTCAGCCTTTCTCTAGCTTGTTGTGGCTCTTCTACAGTTGTCTAGGCTAAGTCCTTCTAACCTCCTCACACAAGTGAAGTCCTTCTCACTTTTGTCTTGGCCTATCCTTTCGCTTCCAATATATACCTTTCCATTAGGTGACTTAGGAGCCCTCTTTGTCTTTCAAGAGACCCCACTACACCACTCAACGATTAATTAGAATATAAAATTACTTTCCTTAGGCTCCAAGCCCACTCCTTTAGGTCCAAAACCCCAAACTTGGGTACTTTTCCCACAAACTCATCCTTTTGTGGGTTTCCTCCTCACAAGCCTAGCACATAGGGCTTGTGGGAGTACCTCATGAGGTACCCAATTTCAACAACCACCAAATTCAAAGAGCACATCTAGCCATTGGCTGGCATACACCTTTGTATTTCAACTATCTTCTTGGACTCCATACACCCCTTCGGATTAAGGCGAGGAATGTTGGATAGCTAATCCATTAACGTTGGTGTGGAAGAATTCCAACAATCATAGAAGTCGAAGAGACCTTTTGGAAGATGAAAACCAAGGGTCAGTGAAATGTATTAATATACCTAAGTTACCAGAAAACGGATACGGGAACGGATACAGGTATGGGGTTTGAAACGGATACAGCAAATTTCAAAAAATCTAGATACGATACGGCAGGAAACGACACATAATATATATATATATATATATATATATATATATATATTATATATATATATGTATTAAAAATAAAAAAAATTCATATTACCATTCATATTTCAGAATCTAGATTATCATCTATGATCTATCATGATTCATGATTCATCATCATCAATTCAAGTTTCAAGTTCAGGTCCTGTCTGTTCACCATCATGCCCAAAAAGCTGAAAAGTCACAAACTTTGCATGTATATTGTCTAATGGTTTGATTTTACATTAATGTACATGAATCTGTGTGTGTGTCTATTTAAAATTTGCATTTATCATGTATTTTAGTCAACTGGTTCTGGTCTGGTCCCGGTCTATCACTTGGCCAGTTCCAGTTCTGATAGCAGCTAAGTTGCACAAAACGGGGAAACGGGTACGAGTTTCCAAAACGGGAAGCGATACGAAACGCGACCTCCCCAAATTTTGTAAACAGGGAAACGCGAATATATATATAATATATATATATATATATTGGAAAATTTTTTAATAATATTTATATATAATATATATACGTGTGTGCAATCATAAAGCATAAATGATACATTATAATTTAGTACACTTAAATCTTAAGATTTAATTTACATCACAATTACTCATGAATGATCACATAATGAAAACAAAAATATCGGAATATCCAAAAGCAACCTCTATTATATATCCAAATCTCAAAATCAGCCTTTATTTATATTAATATATGAAGTTGCAAGTACAATAAAGACTATAAGGCTACAAGAGAGAGATCCAAATCAGGATTTTCTGCATCTACATCCCATTCTTTAGAAGGACCATTGTTGTATTGGGAGTCTCCTCCTACATAGTTGAACAACCTTAGTGCTCTTGATTAAATACACGTTTCATACCCTAGTACCCTACATGATCTTGATTATTGGGAGTTTCCCCTACATAGAGGGCTTGGTTCTCTTGATTAAATACAAGTTCCATACCCTAGTACATGACAAAATCCAATGGAAACATTGCAATCCCTCCAATCCTGAAAAACAATAAGTCTGCTGGATTTTGAAATCCAATGAGGGCGAAACCACTCTCAAACATCCTGAGTCATTTCATGGTAATGTTAAAAATTTAAGTAAAAGGATGAAAATGAAAAATAAATGAGAATATCACTTTTACTTTAAGAATTTAACATTACCATGAACTGCATATGAACACTAGGGCAAAAATTCACTTTTATAACTTTAGACACGCATCTAGAAGCAACAAGAAGTCACTAACATACCCTAAAAGTAAATTAAAAAACAAATTAAAAAAACCACAAGTTAATGAGAAAACATAGGTTGTACGGCCCTGAAACGCATTTCCGGCCGTACTGGCCACGTTTCCCGAAACGGAAACGTGGCAGTACGGCCGGAAACGCGTTTCACGGCCGTACCAAACGCGTTTCCACGTCTCGTACCCGTTTCCGTACGGAAACGGACCTCTATACCACGTTTCCTGCAACATAGGATAGCAGTGCTCACAAACAGGAAAAATGCACACTCCCAGATTGCATTAACGGCCAGCTATGCATGGCATAAAACTAAACAATAAAGTGAAAGGTTGGAAATATATTCTTTATGTTGCTTGTTACAACAGTCAATAAAAATACTTTTAAAGTGTAGTATTCTATTTTTCTTTGTAAAGCTTCTATCATTTAATCAATAATACAATAATCAATAATACAAAATTCTATCATTTAATCAATAATACAGAGCGGTCCCTCAGAGAGTTTGGGGTTTTCGATGATGTTACACAACAAAAATTTATCTTGGCATTTGCAACAAATCAAGACTTTGAGTACCATAAAAAAAAACTATGAATTCTAATAATTTGGTAGCAGACCCACCTCCATGGATTATGGAGCAACACACCCACGTTCGAGAAGATGCAAATTTATAATTGCAGTGAGATACAAGGCTATGATCATAATGGACAAATGAGTTTTCTTGTTCATTCTTCATCTGATTTTATCAGAATAATGCCCTATGACAAAAAGGGATTAATCAAGGTTGGTGCTACTAGAATGTTGATTCATTCTTCACTAAAATTATTTGTGAAGTGTCAAGTCTCGTAGAAAAGCTTGGAAGTCTTGGTCCTTGCAATCAGGATGATTCTATTTCCATTGATTGTAAGGGCCTTCTTTTAGAAACCACCCACCCATTTCAAGATAGCTCTTCTCCTATCCTTCTACATCTTGAGGATAACAGGCTCCAAGGTACTTAAAAATTACCCCAGACAGATCTTCATACTCTTGTAGGATACAATTTATAAATAAGATTATCATTCCAAGCCAGACATTCATTAAAATGATCAAAAGGTCAATTCTTACAGATTGAATAAGCTTAAAATCTCAGATAATCTGGCTGCTAATGCTGCATTACTCACTGTACAGTGTAGAGAAAACGAAACAGGCTGCTAATGCCACAGAAACTTGAAAGCAAGAAATCATTGTGTTTAAACTTTAGACTCTAGAGATGAATTGAAAGATAAAAAGAGACAAAGATTATCAATTGTGTACCAAGTCCAACGATGCCGGCAGGTTCAGTAACTTTCAACAGGCAGCGAAACTCTCAGCGGCGGCAGTGAACTCAACAGTCAGCGCTCTTGTCGTTTAGAAATTAGGTTAGGGTAGAATGAATCATAAACCGTGCTCGTATAGTTAAAAGTTACAACTTCAAAACTTAAAATGCTAAATTCTGAAAATTTGTTCCCGGCGGGCAAGGTTTTTGCTGACCAAACGTTTTGAAATTTTTAAAATAAGTATCACAATTTGCTGAAACGTATTGGTTTTTTTTAAACGCAAGGGTTTTTTCAGGAAAACGCCTGAAAAACGGCTAGAAAAAAAACAAAACGTTTCCAAATCACCCAAAACGTTTTTGAGCCGTTTTTTTGCCGTTTCTGAAGTGAATACGTATCTAAAACGTAAAACGGCGTTTTGGCCCTTCAGGCAGCCATTTTCGATATCCTAGCAATATACATATTCTGTTAATGTAATGCATCTCATGTTTCATCTAATTATTGCTCATTTTCGTGAGTGAGTTTGACAAACATATATGACTTCGGACAACAATCTAGAGGAGGTTAATTTGGAGGATAGAGCCATGTCTTTAGAGTGCTCAAAGGTTCCCTAATGGGACTCATGATGTTGATCATGTTGAAGACCCCAATCCACCAACAATGTTGGCACTAGCAGATTTCCAAATGTAGCAGGTTTAGCTTCACAACCTCCACCATTGTGTGGGTCATTTAGCTCATGGTGGCGCTCATACCCATGTTCCACAACCATTTTCACCTACTCCTATTGCTATTGCTATTGTCTATATATTGTTGAAATTTGGTGACTAAAGAGTTTCTTGCAATCCCAACCCAGTTTTAATTTCACCTTATCACTCCCATTCAATTAAATGTCCTTTCCCATAAACATAAATTCAACTTATAGAATTCTGGAAACAAAATTTTCAGATTCAAACACATAGCTTGCAATCCCAACCCAGTTTTAATTTCACCTTATCACTCCCATTCAATTAAATGTCCTTTCCCATAAACATAAATTCAACTTATAGAATTCTGGAAACAAAATTTTCAGATTCAAACACATAACATTGTCAATACACGCTGAAAATAAATATGGACATAAACAAACTAGCAACACACATAAAAATACACAAAGATTTTTGGTCAACTTAGACCCAGGAAAAACCCCTTCAATCTTCTCCGAGAAAAACCTGCTAGAGAGCTCTTCAAAATTTATTTATCTTTCAAGTTTAGAAAAAATACATTGCAGACAAAACAAAAAAACAAAATACAACTGATCTCTTCAACCCAAAACTCCTTGAAAATCGTGCCCACTTTGCCTCGATTTTCGTGCCCATTTGACGCTGAAAATATGTATTGTGCGGATATAGACTGTGAGGATTTCCGTACCACTGTACAGACTATCCGGATTTTTTTCAAAAAAAAACTCAAAAACTTCTATCGAACGATGTGCAACTCACAACATTAAATGTTGTTTGTACTGTACCTTATGATTTCTTCTATGCCTTGATTTTTGTGCCCAACTTTGCCCAGAAATCACTTCTTCATCTTGCTACAACAAATTTCTCCTTCAAAACTTTTCTCCAACTCTCAGCCTTCTTTCTCCAATTTGCCCATGAAGAATGAATGCAATCTCTCTTTTCTTTTCCCTCTTTTGTTTCCCTAAATGACTTTTGGGTAACCCTAAAGATCTAATGGCTCAGATTCATTTAGATCAATAGATGACAATAAATGTGCATTTAATTCTCACTTTCTATTTTTTAACTCACCCATTAAATAAAGTACCCACATTGTACTTTATGTCTAAAGTCACTTTTCACTTTATAATTTAATATTGACTTTACCACTTATAAAGTCACTTTTACTTTATAAAGTCACACTTAGGAAAATAATTATTTTGAACACTTTTCCCTAGGTAGAGACTAATCCATGGGAAACCACTTGTCCAAGGTACATTAAAAATCAACATTCCCTCTTACTGAGGAAAGTGTTTCTCACCACACCCATCTTGTCCCTGAAATGGGCATGCTTGCCTCTTGGCAAGGTCTTCGTGAGAGCATCGGCCACCTGCTCATCTATTGATATCTACTCCAGCTTCACTGCCCCCTTCTAAACATAGTCCCTGATGAAATGATATTTGATGTCAATGTGTTTTGACTTGTTATGAAACACTGGATTCTCCGTGAGTTTAATGCAACTCTGATTATCACAGTGAATAATTGTCGGTCTCAACCCCTGATCAAATAGGCCATACAACAACTTGTGAAGCCAAATGGCCTCACAACTAGCCTGGCTAGCAGCCATATACTCAGCCTCAGAAGAGCTCAAAGCAACTGACTTTTTCTTTCAACTGAACCTTGAACCAAGACACAACTGCCAAACCAAATCCGAAGCAACACCCTGAACTGTTTTTCTTATCAAAAGCGCAGCCTGCCCAATCTGAATCTGTGTAACCTGCCAACCTCACTCCATCTCCCTGCCTATAGTCCAACCCATAATCAACAGTCCACCGCACGTAGCGAAGAATGTGCTTTGCAACTACCCAGTGCACCCTCCTGGGCTCAACCATGAACTAGCTAAGTGTGTTCACTGCAAAGCATATATCTGGCCTAATGTTGACCAGATACAACAAGGACCCAATAAGCTACTTGTACAATGTGGGATCCACCAAACTAGAATCCGAAGCATGAAGCTTCTACCAGTTGGTGATCACAGGTGTAGGCATGGGTCTACAGTCTGCCATGTGAAATCTGCTCAACACATCCACAGCATATTGCCCCTGCTCCAGAAAGATATGCCCCTCCTCCTGCCACACCTCAAGCCCCAAAAAGTAATGCATCAGCCCAATGTCCTTCATCTCAAACTCCATAGCAAGATCCTCCTTGAAACCACTAATCAGTCTCTCTTCCCCAGTAATGAACAAGTCATCAACATACAACACAAAAATGAGCAGATCATCCCATACAACAATGTAGTATAGGTTCGGATCTGCATCACTCTTCGTGAAACCCATCTGCTGCAAGTAAGTATCAATCCTCGAATACCAAGCTCTCGAAGCTTGCTTAAGTCAGTAGAGTGCTCGCCTCAACCAACATACATCGGTCTCTCGCCCAAGTACCTCAAAGCCTTGTGCCTGCTCAACATACACCTCCTCCTCCATAACTCTGTTCAAAAATGTCATCTTCACATCCATCTGATGGATCTGCCAACCCATTTCTGCAGCAATATAAATAAGGGACCAGATAGAAGTGTATCGAGCTACGGGAGCAAAGGTCTCATCATAGTCAACTCCCTCTATCTGTGAGAACCCTCTAGCCACAAACCTCGCGTTGAACTTCTCAATGCTGCAATCCGTAGCATGCTTGATCTTGTAGAGCCACCTGGAAGTCACAACTGACTTGCCCTCAGGCCTAGGCACCACTTCCCAAACATTGTTCTTAATGATAGAGGCATACTCCTCCAAGATAGCCTCTCTCCATACCTCCTGGCTAGTAGCCTCCTCATAGCTACTAGGCTCAGAGTCAACAATGTTGGTAGCCTTGGCTACATAATTGCAAAACTGCTCAAGTGGCACACTCTCCCTGTTCACCCTCTTCGGAGGACCAATGGACTCTGCTTCCTTCAAGGTGTCTTGAAGCCACTTGGGCCTCCTCTTGCCTGAAGAAGCTTCCCCATAGGGAACCTCATTCTCTGCCCCCAGTCTAGTGAACCTGAAGTTTTGCCAACTGACCTTGGTGTGCTTGTACCAGCACATGTCCTCGAAGAACCTGTACTAGCACCTGTGTTTGCGTCAGTTGAAGTAGCAATGTGAACTCTGTACCAGTGGTCTCCCTAAATAAGTGCTCGGTGAACTCACCAGTGGTGCCCCAGATGTCACTGACACTAAAGTACCTCTTGTACTAGTCGATCCAAAACCCTGAGGTCCTGCTCCTTGTACCTGACCTCCTTGCTGAGGAGAAGTTTGTGACTCTCTCTCATCATACTCTTGTGATCGCCGATAGGCCCTCTCCTCCTAAAACTTCACATCCCTCCTAATCACCACTCTCTGTTTAGAAGGAATGGAGATCCGATAAGTCGTTGAAGTCTCGTTGTAACCCATAAAGATACCCTTCTCTACCATAGGTTCCAGCTTCGTCCTCTGCTCCTTGGGGATATAAGAATATGTGAGACGTCCAAAGATACCAAGTTGTCCCACATGAGGCTTCTCTCCATTAAAAGCCTCCTCTGGAGTCATATTCCCCAATACTCTGTGAGGACTCTTGTTCTAAAGATAAACAGCAATATTGCAAGCCTCAGCCCACAAAAACAAAGGCAACCCCTAATCATGAATCATCGCTCTAGCAACCCCAACAATAGCCTTTTTCTTCCTTTCAGACAGCGGATTCTGCTGGGGGTTGTAAGGAACCATGAACTCTCTCCTAATGCCCTCCTATGCATAGAAGTCAGAAAACCCACCATTTGTGTACTCACACCATTGTCTGACCTCAAGTCCTGAATCTTCCTACCTGTCTACTTTTCCACAAGAGCTTTGAACTCTTTAAAGCAACTAAAGACCTCACCCTTGGTCTTCAGGAAATATATCCAAGTCCTCCTAGAGTAGTCATCAATGAATATAACATAATACTCATAACCACCCAAAGACACATGAGACATATGACCACTAACATCAATATGAATCAAGTCTAGTATTCATGTAGACCTGTTGTTGCTCGTTGGGAATGGTAACTTGGTGTACTTGCTCAAAGCACACCCTCTGCAGACCTCATAATGGTCGACATTGAAATCAGGAACTCCAGTAGTGATCTCCCTCAATACTCTCAAAGCTCCATGATGCATATGTGTCATTGTTCGGTGCCATAACTCGCACAAGTCTCTACTGCTGGTGGTACTAATGTGAGTGCTACCAGATGTGCTACTCACCAATACTCCTATCCTCTGAAAATTGAACCTATATAGTTTCCCAGAGCAGACTCCAATCACTTTGGCCAAAGTGATGGAAGCTCCCCTAGGATACATCAATACCTACCCTCTTGAGAAAGTGACGTCAAACCCCTTCTCCTCCATAGTAGACACTGAAATCAAGTTCTTCTTCATCACCGGAAAATATAAAACATCCATGACCTTCAAAGGAGGCAAACGCTCCCTCTCAAAGGTCACAATCCCCACACAAATAGCTCTCACAGTGCAGTCATCTCCTAGTACAATCTCAATATCAAGTGCCCTCTCTGCAAGCTCTGAAAAGAACTCTCGTGCACCTATCATATGGCGGGAAGCCCGGCTATCTATGTACCACACATCAGATGATGTACTCTTACTAGATGTAGAAGTAATAAATGCAAAGTCCTAGTCAAACTGTGAAGCAAATTGCTCCACCTCTGCTGAAGATGCAGTACCCTTCTTCCCCTTGTTCTTACTCTCAGGACACGTAGCAGCATAGTGTCCCACCTTCTGACATGCCCAACATTTGACATTGGACATATCCGTATCTTTCTTCTTCTTCTTCTCTTTTCCCTTAGCCCCATCTGATGAGGCCCCTTTCTTGGCCTTCTCTTTATTCTTCTCCATGGTTGTCAACGCTACATCCTCCTTATCTGTTATCTTCACCCCACCACTGTCAATGTTTCGTATCTCATACTGCAGACAATCATCCCAAAATTTGTCCCAATTGGGAAGACTCTCCTTAGAGGTGACAGCATCTCCAAAGACCTCCCAAGACTTAGGAAGTCCCGCTACAATTATCCTAACTAACTATATGGGTGCAACTACCTCACCAATAGCAGTCAAATCATCATGTACCTATTTGACCCTGCCAAGATAATGAACTACACTTTCAGCCTTTGTCATTTTGATGTTTTTCAATTGTTCTTCAAGTACCATCTTCTTGCTCTCATTGGTACTTTGATAGAGAGTGGTTAGAGTTGTCCACATCTAATATTCGTATGTGTTTCCTCTCACCTAAGGAACCATGTGATCCTTCAAACTGTCCATCAAAATCCTTTCTGCCTTTGCATTATTTTTTGTGAATTCAGCAAGTTCATCTACAGCAGTAGGAGGTACAACCACTTCCCGCACTGTCCCAAATTGTTGCCTCCTCAAACACTGTCTGAATTATGTCCTTCCAATCGACATAGTTGGATATCCCATCCAGTCTGTCCTCTATCCTTGAGAACATGGCCATCACTGCTGTCCAAAATTTACAAAACCAAGAAAAAGGAGAAATGAACTTTCCAGCACACCTTGTTGTCCCAAAAGCTCAGTCTATGTGAAAACCTTGTTGTCCCAAAATATCAGTTTGTTGTCCAAAAATTCAATGTGTTGTCCAAACCACTGTTTGTTGTCCAAAACTACCATTTGTTGTTCAAACTGCAATTTTTAGCCCGTAACTCTGATACCATGTTGAAATTTGATGACCAAAAAGCTTCCTGTAATCCCAACCCGATTTTAATTTCATCTTATCACTCAAATTCAATTAAATGCCCTTTCCCATAAACATACATTCAACATATAGAATTCTGGAAATGAAATTTTCAGATTAAAACACATGACTGTCAACACATGCTGAAAATAAATATGAACATAAACAGACCAGCAACACAGTGAAAAATACACACAGACTTTTGGTCAACTTAGACCCAAGGAAAACCCCTTCAATCTTCTCCGGGGAAAACTTGTTAGAGAGCTCTTTAAATTTATTTATCTTTCAGGTTCAGGAAAAATACATTTGCAGACAAAACAAAACAGCAAAATACAACTTATCTCTTCAGCCCAAAACTCCTTGAAAACTGTGCCCACTTTGCCTTGATTTTCATGCCCACTTGACGCTGAAAATATGTAATGTACAGATATGGACTGTACTGGATGGATTCCGTACATGTTGTACGGATTTCCGTACTTCTATACAAATTGTACAGATTTTTATGGATTTTTTTCAAAAAAAAATCTCAAAAACTTCTCTTGAACGGCATGCAGCTCACAGCATTAAATGTTGTTCGTATTATACCTTATGTTGTCTTCTATGCCTTGATTTCCGTGCCCAGCTTTGCTCAGAAATCACTCCTTTAGCTTGCTGCAACAAATTTCTCCTTCAAAACTTTTCTCCAGCTCTCATCCTCCTTTCTCTAATCTGTTCATGAAGAATGAATGCAATCTCTCTTTTCTTTTACCCTTTTTGTTTCCCTAAATAACTTTTGGGTAACCCTAAGATCTAATGGCTCAGATTCATTTAGATCAAGGGATGAAAATAAATGTGCATTTAATTCTCACTTTCTATTTTTTAAATAAAGTCACACTTAGGAAAAGAATTATTTTGGGCACTTTTCCCTAGGTAGAGACTAACCCATGGGAAACCACTTGTCCAAGGTACATTAAAAATCAACATATACCATGGGGAAAAAATCAGAACTTCCTCGTGGCAAGAGGAAAGAGAAGTAGATAGTAGAATTATTTGTCTGTGTTTCAAATCTAGTTTATATAACTTAGAGTCCTTTGTCTTTATTATGGCCTATTGTAAACATGATATCATAGTTTAAGTTTGAACTCAACTACACATTACAACTCATTAGTCATGAATGTGATGCTCTGTTTCATTTCATGGTTAATATTATCCGTTACAAATTGTCGATGACAAATGTTGTGTTAAAACTTGAAACATGGAAGTTGATGTTATTGTCTATCATTTGATGACAATGTTGTAAGTTATAACTGCTAGATGATTGATGAAATATGTGTACTAAATGGTTGATGCTTTAATGATCATCATTATCCACTAGTTAAATCTATGTTTACATATTTTTTGCAACTAATTCAACATTAGTTGTCATGCTTGTTTGAATACATAAGCATTGTAATCTTTAAAATACATATTATATAAAATGCCCTGGAAATCTTTTGCAAAATGACGTTTCACTCTCTCATTCCCAATAGCCTTGCTTTCAACCCATTGATTATTGATATCACACCATGGAAGAAAATTCAACCCAAATAGTTTGCAACAAATGAAACCATGGATCGCATTTCAATCTAAAAATTAATTATCAAAGGTTAGTGCTTACAACTAGGATCTTCACTCATCTCACTTGACATTACTATTATCAATGATAAAACCATGGCACCATATAATAGCATAATAGCTAGTAACTACCTAGCCAATAAGGAATATAAAGAAAGATGGTGCCAAGAGGTCCTTCAATCAGATTATGGAGGACTAATCTCCATGTAAAGACAAATGGTCATCCTAGTAGCTTATCCTACATGGTCATCAGAGATGACGATGTAGCTTGTCCTCCATATGAAAGACACCATGACTTCACACATAAATCAAAGGCTTCTTCTCAATCTCAAGCGTTCATTCATGAATAGTTTCAAAAATTTTAGGCATGTGTTCTCTGAAAAGTAGTTAACATATACAATGCTAGCATTCCAAATATGGTTACTGTTACCCCTCATTTTGCATGAGGTACTTGATCCAGATCAAGAGCCTGTTGAGGCAGGTTGTGCAAGGAGTTATAAAGCTTAGGTCCTATATATTATTATTTGCTGGATGGGTATCAGTCAACAGGGTTCCTCTTGCCTCTCTCTTCATGATTGCATATATTGGTTGATGGACAAGCTGGTGACAAAAGCATGTTTCCTTATGTGATCTGTATTGGCACCATGCATTGTGTCGTTGATGATTTTGGCACCCCAAGGAGTTAGAAGATGATGATGAAAGATGAGACCTAGTTTATACAACATCGTCCCAGATTTCTCCTTGTGATATATTTAAGCACTTAACAGCGGCACTTTTAGTAATGGTACACATGACCACAACAACAATATTTTAATGCATTTTACCCACTTGAAAGGAGCACAATTTAAATGGCACATAAAAGGAGGCATGTTATGATACTTCATTGGTGATGGGGCCTTCCCCCTTGCATCACAGACTATATGTTTTCCTTGAGCTGACAAATCTTTTATATGGAGATAATGTCACTTATGGAGGGGCTGTTATGTGAAGTAAAATCTTCTATATGGAGATGATTTCACATATGAGGGGGTGCACTGTTATATGAAGGATTAATCTTTTCTAAATGGAGTCAACCCCTTTCACCTGTTTAAAACGTATCCTAGACATGGCAGCATGGTGACATGAGCATGATGCCACTTTTCATGGGAATGGAGCTTCTTGTACAGACAGCGAACTTCAACTTCACACTCATCAGTTCATGAGTTGACGTGTGGAGGATTGATTAGCGCACAGCACAGTGATGTTCGTTGTTTTTCAAAGGAGCTGAGATGTATTGACTGATTAGCTATTAAAGGATGCCATCTCTTTCAAAGTATAATTCCACTCTTTTCTAGTGGAGTTCTTCACTTAGATTGAGTGAAATCATTTTGGGTTATGATTTATATCATGAGAATTTGGACTCCTCTATTTATAATTTTATAAAGAGAACCCCCTTGTAGTTTGAGGTTGTTGATTGTATTCAGAAACTTCAGAGGGCTATTGTTGAATACCATGTAAAAGGTTTTGGAGGATCAAGGAAATCTTTATTTCAATGAGCAACCAATGTTACTGAGCATCATGGTTGATTCTTGTATGCTGATTCCTTCATTTGCAAAGACCAGTTGCTTGTGCTAAGCAAGAGTACTACATCTACCACATTGGAAGTCCTTAGATGTGGTCTTTTCCTAACCTAGTACTTTCTTATTTATGTTTGGGATTATTATCTGCAACTATCATCTTAGGCATTGTTGCAGATTTATATTTTCAGCCATAGAGTACACCCTGGAGTTAGCTAAAGGTGTGTCTCATTGAGGGCCCCTTCTTGTCAATTGTCTCCTCTTTTTCCAGATTTTTTTTAGGTTGGCTGTAGCATGCTTTATTCAGCACGTACAGCCTTAATGACACATACAGACATCACTCTTAGACGGTTTTCTTGACTCCATATGCCCTATTACCCACCACCTGTGGGTAGTGTATATAGGAGAATTTTCTTCTCCTAGATGGTCCTTCGTCGGCAGCCAGCAACCCCTTGCAGCCACCAGATAGCTCAATGTGCCATTATCTCTGCCACCTGAGCCAGCCATGTGGTCCCTCACCCATCTGTTATGATTGTATGTTTGTAGATAGACCTCCCGACCCCGAAGGTATGGCTTTTCATTGGTATAGTTGAGTAACTTTCCTTACTTTTCAGGGACACTTTTGGGCAAGGATTGGTGGGGGTATTTGGTGGAAAGAATGGGCTAGGTTTGTACTCTTGTGCCCTTCACCCGATTTGGCAGTTACACTTGTATCCTAGTCATGTGGAATCTCCTTTATTGGCCATTAACTTTATGGTTGGCACTACATGGAAAACCTTGATTTTGGTTGTGTGGTCCCGCTTTGAGACACCATATACATCACTCCCTTCCGCTCATTCTAACCCCATTCATCATTTTTCCCATCTGGGTCCACATAGGGTTAGCCTCCCCCTCCACTTGTCCACACCTTGGGTCGGGCCGGGAATGATTCCTCAGAGGTTGAAGCAGCTAAAAAGAAAAGAAAAAGCATAATTTGGCAAACTCTCAACATGAAATGTACCACAAAAATGCAAAAGATTGTTGGGACATACAAATTTAGCACATGGGAAAAAGCCAAACATGAGCTTTACCCCTTATTTATGGCCATCACCCTGGTTCCTATGGGCCCCAGATGAGCCCCCTCCACATTATGGAACCCATGATTGTCCCAACCCCTGGTGGGCAATGAAATGCCCCACCTTAAAAGGGGGTACCTACTGCTATCTTATACATCATGCTCTCATCCCCTAGAGCCCCAAGCAGTTATGAAAAAAAATCAATTAAAGGCAAAAGGCATATGAAGAAGGGTGGAAAAAGAAGTTGGGGTAACTCATGTACCACGATTTGCTCCTTCCTACACTCATATACCCAAGTGTGGGCTTCCCTCATTATAGCTACCCTCTTGTCCCATGACATGTGGCCAGGATCCTTCCCTTGATCCCCACTCCGCTCCATCACTACATCAATTTCCACCTACCACCTGATGTATGTACCATGGACATGTCACCCCCTTAAAAGGTTGAAACCACCTAATAGGGTCCCTAGTTAACCCCCTTATTGAGCTTGGAAACACTTGTACATGTCAAAGCCCATTGTGGATGTGCATGCCACCATGAAGTGCCCCATTGATTCCATGATTTGTAAGCTCTTTTACTTGACTATTCTAATGATTTGTTGTATTGGAAGGCAAGGGGACGCATTGGATCTTATGCAAAATTGCAAGTGGGTCTCCATTTGGAGTTTGGTCTCCCTATACGGGGTCCTCGCCCTCTAAAGGGCCACATGGGCACTTGTAGGTCGAGCATTCAGAGCCAAGGGCCTCCACCATAGCAGAGATTACTTCATGGATCCCCAACACCACTCATTGATTACTCGTGTTCCACCTTTTGAATGAGGATGATGCACCTAGTTCACCATGCCCATCCGACTCCACACTTACACCACACACTTGGCATGTGTTCCAAGGTCTAGATGAGGATGTGTCCCACTGCAGGAGACAAAGGGAGGGCTTATGTCATCATCATGGCCCTTACAGATGGTTTACAGGCATTTTCGATTCACTTGGATACCCATGAGGATGTCCTTGTGCCCCCACACCCACTTGGGAGCACCATAGGAATTTGCTTGGAAAACAAGGGGTCAACCCCTTCTCCACTATATTTGAGGTCCATTCTCACATCATGGCATACTCTAGACTTCATTAGGCCTCCTCAAAGGCCCAACAACTCATTTTATTGATCATTCTACCCTCTCGAGAGGCTTATTCTTATGTTATTGAGTTATCTTGGTGGGTTTGTCACCAAGGGATGTTATTATTGCACATTATTTTATTATTTGGGGCTTAATTAGGCCAAATTAGGCAAATCAAACTCATTAGAGATTGTATAAATAGATGGGAGGTGATTCATTTTCTCATCATCACTTGGATTGGGTTTAGTATCTACTTGAGAATTTTGCATTTCCTTTTGAAGGACGAGTTTGGATTGCATGGAGGAATTTTGATGTTTGGAACTATTTCTCGTCTTTGAGCTTCATTATTGGCATAATTTGATGATTGGATATACTCATTTGTACATGTAAGTGATTTGTTTCATTCTTATTCTTGTATTTACTTTGTCACATTAAATGTTGCTAGGCTTTTTGCTTTACAAGTCTTAAATTTACTAATTTTCTATGCGAAATTGTGGAAATTTTGATCTTTTGTGGAGTTGCATCATTGCTTGGGCCATGTATGAATGGGAGAATGTTCCTAGAGATTATTGTTATTAAATATATCTTGATAACTGAATCAATTATTTCATATCAAAGTATAAAGACCTTAAGTAGCTACTCACATGCCCTAATCCCATGCGAAGTTGCTTGAAGGCCTCCTTGATTGGGTAAATCTTTTCCAAACACCAAGTTCTCTTTGACTCCATCTCTCCCAAAGGATAACGCACTAATCCCTCCATAGGTGAACACTTTTAAAGAATATTTCTCTCACCTCTCCTCTTTCTAGACCTAGCCTCTATAGGTCACCTAGGGTATCAATTTTCTCCCATTGTAGCCATCCAAAAAGTTCGATCTCTTGTCCATAACTGCACTAGGGTTTTCTCTAGAGGCCCTCCAAATTTCGAGAAATTCCGACATTGGGATCTTGAGATATAGCAAGCCCTAGCTCAAAGATCGTTTCTTGCCCTAGGTTTCCCTTGGCTAGTGTCCTCATTTGGATCATTGCATTAAATTCTCAAATGAATATTTGTCCTTTGGTCGTCTTCTCTTCCATAATTAGGTCAAGTCCCCTCCTTGGTTGATCAACTCCACATCCTTGACCTAATTCTAGGTCCACTTGGTCCCATGTGGTCCCACAACCTTACAACACTAATTCCACAAAGATCACACAAAGGCCACTTGTCCACAAGGATTTTCGAGTCTAGGAAACCTCTTGACAAAATATACTCCCAAACCCTAGCCTCAAAAATCCTCCTAGCCTTTCCTGAAAGCCTATCACCTTGCTTTTCAAGCAAGAAGACCATATTATTGAGTCTCTCCTGCAAATGGGCCTTGGGAATCACCCTTCATCCTTTCATTGACATATTCATTATTGTGATTCCTCTTATATTAGGTTTCCTCCCATCGCTGAAAGTCCATAAAGAGCAGGAAGCCTTAGCTGAGGTGACAGTGGGCTGTTGCTCCATTGTGGCCCCTTTACCTAGTAGTTACTCTATAGGAACCCTGCTAGTTTGATCAGTAACATGCCCTAAGCAGAATTTGGCACATCTCTCCTTTCAACAATCAAATATTTACCCTCTTTTTTTGTGCTCTTACAAATCTGGAATTTGCCTTCTTGTCATATGAAAAACAGAATTGCTTTTAATCTATACATGCATATTTTTAATTTGTTTCTTACACTATGTTTGCATATTTATTTATTACCTTAAACCTGAAATTTCAAAATTTCCCACCAAGATATACATTTGAATTCAAATTTTACCATCTTGCATCAAGATATTTATTGCATCTTTTAGATTTAGATTGTGTAAGGAGCCCCCTTGGCAAGTCAAAACCTCTCTAAAGTAAGGGGATAGGTCGTCTAGGTGACAGTGGTTCCCTCCTAAGCTTACCATTAAGGTTACACTAGTGGAATGGGTAATTTTCCACCTCGGTGTACGTTGGAGAAGTAACAGTTTCAACATATAATGTCCCAAAAATGGGAAGCACAAAAGGCATTACAAAACAGAAAAGAGAAACCTGACAACTGTCACTGAAAAAACAACACAAGCTAGTCATGAAATATCTTGTGTTATGACCATGAAATCTATACTATAATCACAAACAAAACAGACAACTTAAAATGCAAGCATACCTCTCCTATCATTTGCCTTTGTTTACTGATTTCTTCAGGGAAAGGATAGCGATTTGCCCCAAAGGCTTCACAAATCTTCATTACTTTAGTCCTTGCTCGCTCTCCAGAATAAAATATAACAAAAACAATTTTTTCAACCTGCAAACACCAAATGTTAAACCACAGATTATTGAAGTTACCGTTACATTTGTAGTAATTACTTTAGTAAATAACACTATTTTATTGTTCTAAGGCACTTAATGTCACAGGACTGTTCATCAGCTGGCCAATTCTTCATAAACAAATACCAAAAACATGGTATTGACAGCAAATTTGAAGCCCTGTTTGAAAAGAAAGGGAAATTGAAGGATGAATACAAGGTAGATTTTTATTGATTTAAATTTTAATAAGAGAAAAAGGTAAAAAGGGTACAAAGACTAGTTAAAACGTTGCAAAGATTTGAAAATGAATATATACATCTAATGTCATAAATATACAATTGTGAAACATAGAAACTTAAAATTTGATGTATATTATTAGTTTCATTTTTCCTATAAACAATGGGTCTCTCAGTTTAAGAGTATGATAACCATACACTAACAGACAAAAGAAAGGCATGCTAGTTTAGACAAGGAAAACAAGGAATAAGAATGCTCATCCTTATTTGCAACTATGGACTAACAATTAAAAGGAAGGAGGAGGAAACCTTCTGAGAAATTGCCACTAGAATATTTCATAATTATATGCCATTATAAAATATAAACACTCAATTGGAATTTAACCTTGTAAATTCTAATTCAAACAAA
This sequence comes from Pinus taeda, assembly GCA_000404065.3. Taxonomy (NCBI): domain Eukaryota; kingdom Viridiplantae; phylum Streptophyta; class Pinopsida; order Pinales; family Pinaceae; genus Pinus; species Pinus taeda. Next base: position 3,582 of record APFE030888369.1, on the reverse strand, counting down.
GAAACTTCAGTAGGGGCATTCCCTCTTATAAGTGGGAGTTGGGACATCAGTTAGACAATTCAAGGTTTTCTGCATGAGAATTATAAAAACAAAAAAGTATTGAATTTCATATTACATTTCAGGAGTCCTGTTCTTCACAAGATCCAATGAAGAATTCACCTTTCATTATCCTGACCATAGATGGTTGGCCTTTTTAGGTTGTATCTTATAGAAGTGGTTGCCATTAGATGGCAATCCTTGCATTGCTCCTCCAGATTTACCACATTAATCATGTCCTTCTATCGACCCATCTTGGCCAATTGGAGCATTAAGCATCATGCAGTAACTAGGGATAGTGATATTTGTTCTAAGTGCAATAGAGACTAGCACAGTATTTCTGAAAAAATGATAATTACTTTTGATGTTGATTTTCTTTTAAATTATTTTTCAGCAATCATACTTCAGAAATTCAACCATAAAGAACAGTAGAATAGTAGAGATCACAATGCACAGAAAGAAGACAAGATTTACCCTGGGAAAACCCACCAAAGGGAGAAACCCAGCAACCGTTTCAATAGAGAAATTCTTCTGTTCAATAAGAGACACACCTATACCTATGGTCAAACCTGGCCAACCCCTCCAAGTCAAGCCTCCCAATCTGATCCAGAATTTCGCTCTGCCTGATCTTGTCCAGAATTTCAGCCCTCCTACAAGTGCCAGTTGGCCCGGAATTTCAGCCTCCTGCAACAGAAACTGCCCAGAAAATGTGAACTGCAGAGAGAGAGAGAGAAAGACCTTGCATACATGTGAGTTAGGAGAGAGAGAAGATGATTTTGTCCTTCTTATCCTTCGCTTGCTTGCCCAGAAAACTTGTTTATGACTTGAGATGCGAATTTGCCCTTGTGGAGGAGGTCGAGCTGCCTTTATATAGTGTTTTGGCCGAATCGAATGGGTGTGTCTTTACCCATTCTAACTTGACTTGGAGGGAGGCCAACTTGACAACTTTTGGAGCCAAAAATTACAATTTAAAAATTCAAATTTCCTTCCTTTAAAAGTCGCAATGGGTCTTTGACTCAAAATAAATTTTCTTTTGACTCTAGCATTTAAAATACGCTTTACAATAATAAATACAAATACATCAAGTGGCCAAATATACATTATGAAGATAGACCATAGTTACAAATTCAACACTCCCTCAGAAAAGGTTATATCAATTGATCACCAGTGTCATCATCTACCATCAATATCCGCTAGTGGCCATATCCTTGGTGGTACCAAACCCATGGCATTGTCATTAGCATATCAAGATTCACCCCTCCAGAGTGATTGGTCCTCAAATCCCAGGCCTCTCCCTAGGCCAAAATGTTGAGACCCTCAACTAGCAAGCACACACTCACCGTTTGTAAAGTTTTGTAGATGTTCTATGCTAAGAGCAATTTCACTTTTCTCACAGCAATCATACATGTAGTTAAGCAAAATGCAGATAGAACATATAAGCAGATCTTACAGAAGATAAATCAGAAACAGGAAAAATGTGTATGTTCGTTTCGGCGGTCAACAAGATGCTTCAACCAGCAAAGTCTCCTTTGGTCAGCCAGCCCAGCATGTGTCACAACAACCCTCCAACCAGTAGATAAGTCAACCCAAGTCAATTCTACAAAAGTCAACGATGTCCTGAAAAGTCAACGCAGGGGCAGCAAGCTAAAAGTCAACGCAGCA
>APFE030888365.1:332411-350721 GCA_000404065.3 Pinus taeda | reverse complement strand
GCTTGGACTTGCCTTCCCAGCGTGGCATCCACGATGTTCTTAATGTTAATAATCTCAAATTATTTGAAGCACCTCTCCTTGAGGAATCTGTTACAATTCATCATCCGGTTGATAATATTCCAGATTTTCAGCCTCCTCTGCTCAAAGATACAATTTTGGACTTCAAGAAACAGGATACACGACATCAGTCATACTTCTTATATTTGGTTGGTCGGAAGGGACACACACCAGCACAGGCAAAATGGATCAATGCAGAAACATTGCAACGCAATTTCCCTTAGTTGGTGGAGGAAGCCGGGACGCTTCCTGATCTAAACAGGGAGGAATTTGGCAACCAGAAAGGACACAAAAATCAGCAACATCTCACTGATTGGGCAACCAAGAAAAAGCGTACTATTTCATTGGAAACATCCAAGAATAGAAAAGAAGGAAACATCTGAAAAAGGAAACATCTAAAATATATTGGCTTTATCTAATTATGCAGTTTGATTTTATTTTTTGTAAAAAGAGAATGATTACATTGTTTTTAAAAGGCTCATCTCTTCTTCATAATAAAGTAGTGGTATTGTTTGCAAACCTATGTTATTCCAGTGTTTGTGTCTACAGTCTATTCTGTGATTCTCTGTTTTATTAATTTTCAGATCTGCAAGTAGATCAAACAGACCTCCCTGCACAGGGGCGCGCAGGGGAAGAAGGATGTCTAAGATAGAAGTCGGAATCTGAAATCGGAATCTGAAATTTATGTAATCTGCCACCGGGGGGGAATTTTTGCTTTCAGATAATGACTTCAAAAAATTGACAGATGGAGATTCATGCAGAAAAGGAGGCTCCAGAGGGTGACGGGCGGTAACGGGCGGTAAGCTAATAGAGCCTCGCAGGGAAAACAAAGAGCCCATTCATAGAAAGCCTGCTGGATGGCCGACAAGAAGCCTGGTTGGCCGCCATGACGGTTCTCCCTCTCGCAGGTGCTCCCTCTCTCACCGGCCTTTTTTATGAGTTATGGTTATTGATCACTTCCTAGACATGTTGTACCCCATTACAAGTGGTCTTTTCTGCAGCCTTTTTCAATGGCGCAGCTCAAGATGGTAGGTGAGGATGCGGGGCATGGCTGAGGATTAATCCTCGCATACATTTTTCCTTTTCTAGCATGGAGGTTCAGGTTCGAACTCAAAGGCTGAATCATAGGAACTTCGGGCTTTGTTGATTTTTGCCAAACGCTTACACTCGTTGAAGTTTTCTGTGTATGGGGACTCTAGCTCCACTATTGAAGTTGTGTCTCGGCAATCCTCCTTCTCAGCTCCCTCCTTAGCTGGATGGATCACATAAAGTTGTTGTTAGGTTCTTTTGATCTTATCACCCCTTCACATGTCTACAGGGAGAGTAACTCGGTGGCGGATGAGCTCTCAAAACAAGGTTTAGTTGTTGCATCAGATTTAATACGTTTCAGATTTTTAGTTGATGGCAAGTTGATGGAGGAGGGTAATCTTGAGATACCTTAAACTTTGATTTTGGATTTCTCAGTTAGCTATTTTGTTTACAGCAATATGGTGCTCTTTGTTTTATGCCTCCTAGTTACATGCTCGACTCTTGTATATGGCAGATCCGGGAGAACTAGATTGAGTTTTTTTTTTTACCTTTTGTTTCTTTGTAACTTGGGAAGCAGTAAAGGACTTTTGTTGATTATCATGTACATTTTGGATATTTAATGTATATGTACTGGAATTGCCTATTATTTAATTTAAAGCGCCAGTATTTTTTATGTTTGCGCCAGTATTTTTTATGTTTGAAGAAAAAAACAAAACAAAACAAAATATTGGAAAGTCAGACATTATTGTAAACAAATTGTGCTTAAAAAAAGGTTAGAAGTTGAAAGCATAATGTACATTAAAGATAGAATAATAGTGTATCATAAATTTTAATTAAAAAATGTATATATAAATTTAACTATAAATATGAATTTAAAATAATTAGAGAAAGTTTATAATATTTAAATTTATTGATTTAATTTTTTTTACGAAATTAATAAAAAAGATAAATTTTCATTTTTGTGAAGTTTTCTTTTTTCCTTCATTAATTTTAAAATTAGAAGTTACCAACTTAGATTCTGTCTTAACTCTCCCGACCTATTAAGCACCAAGAGACATCAAATCTCTTGAGGTGGCAAACCTCTTTTAGAGTGAAAAAGAGATTTGATCCCTCTTGGCAATTTTGTAGATCCAAAGTTAAAATGGATGGATGCAAGTTTAATTATTAGTTTTTATCACAGATTTATGTTATGTGTGCATTAATTTCTCTCTATTTTATATTTAAAAGAATTATATATATATATATATATATATATATATATATATATATATATATATATATATTATATATATATAATATAGTAAGCTTAGCAATACCTTTCATTCATTCATCTATAAACACGCAGGTTAAAATATATAGGTCATTCAGTAACTTCAACCTGCCCAATGGGAAACCAGGTATGGTGGCCACCGAATCACATTATAAGTCATCCAAAACATAAATAGTTTGAGTCTATATAATCAACCCTTATAAGGTTGATAGTTTGGAAACCAACTAGTAAGCACAACACTAGAAACATAAATGTTGCCTGAAATATACAACCAAAATTAAGCCAAAATTAACAGGCATAACTTCGACCAATTAATCATCTAACAATTCCGTCATAGCATGATATTTAGCACTTGATCCTAGCAATTCAGATTGCAGCAGACATGGGATATGCCGCTCAATGCAGCCTATGTGAGCGTTCTGATTATGTAATTGAAGTTAGATAAGTTGGAGCTCTTTTTGAATGTCTCGGAGGCTTGGCTTGACCTCACTTTGCGTTGTTGTGTTGTTGGCCGCAGCCATTGCTTTGGCCACTGTGAATATCATTAACCAATAGAGATGGACAGATTGTCTAAACAATGTGAGATGGTCGTGAGTGTAACCAAGGTCCGTGATTAGTTCCCCCCAATCTTCGACTGGCGGTTCAAGCCTAGCTCTCAAATTCAACTCTGCCTCCCAGGTCACAATCAATTGTTTCACCTACGTCGGGGTCCCTTCACAGTATGCCTGAACCATGGCCTAAAGAATCTCAGAGTTTGTTTTCCGACTCCTCTGCCGCACAGTATGACCAAAAGATGAACCAACTTATTTTCATTTTCCTTCTTGGTGTTTGTGGCTCCTTTCGTCTCGACCCGAGGCTGCACCGCGAGGCTAATACTTCACCACATCTACCAAGGTCGGGCCCCCTTTCTTCACCCTTCTCCCACCTTCCCGCGCTAAAAAACTAGGCCATTGTACAGAGGTTGTAAGTGGATACAGCATAGGCGAACTTCGAATATGATTTATACAAAGAACCACCCAAAAGACAAGTATTGATTTAATGTATGGCCAGAAAAACAAATGAAATGTCGGACAACACTGCGTCCCTTCAAAATTCCACCACCTGAGCTAGCAAGCATACATAAACAATAACCCTCCAAGAGTGGGAGGTGCCACCAGAATAAAAATGGTGGCCCCCATGCACCCTTGAGCCCTGAGTCTGTAGATTCAACCTTAATCATTTACCAGAACCCTTATTCTCCACAGGGCTTGCCCAGACAATTCAAGTTTAAAACGTGGAACCCAATTATCAACATGCAAAGGAAACATCATGAAAAAAAACCATAAACTAGTAAACATGCCCATGCAAGAAAGGATGGTTCCAAAAAAGATAGAAATCGACATTACATAGTCGAGAAGGCCAATATTGTCAGTCACAGAAACTGATAATTTAACCAGTGTTTCCTTTCCCCTCCGGATGCAAGGCTTATCACGAGTAGCAGCCCCTAACCCAAGATACAGAGATAGCATTATAGCATACCAGACTTTCTATGCCAACCTCGAACTTAGACAGGAAGTAGTTGTGTATACCTCTCGCGTTCTAGGCGCCATGAACATGTACACATCAAACTTAAGCTCCCTAAGAAGTTGAGGACCTGAGTTTATACGCCGGACCGAGCTCCCACCACTTGTAGGAACCGAGGGTTACCAACCTTCATGTCGTGGATCTACTTTGATCTGCGACGCTTCATGTTATCACAATGAATAAGTGTGTGAGGGCATGGGGGATACCACCCATCGTCCCAAACCAATAAATTCTCTGTTAGATCAATCAAACCCAAGTGGGCCTCCCACCGTTTCGAACCCCGATTGGGGAAAAATATATATTCATATATTCAAAAATGTTTAAAATCATTTTTATTGATTTAAAATGTGGAGCGTGTATATATATATATATATAGTTGTGTTAACTTTTCTACATTTTAAAACGTTTTTTAGTATATTTTTTAACTAATTTTACTTATTGTTAAAATTGCAGGAAATTAATGTTTAAACACACAAAGTTGAATAAACATTTTCTTAGGAATCATTTTTTCTTGAATTATAATATCTTAAACCATATTCTAAGATAACAACCCAAAATTTAATTTAAAAAAATAGCATATTACCCATTATCCAATATTATCATTAATGTAAGAGAATTGATACGCACTATATTAATTTCCAAACTTCGAGAATAGGAACTCTAAGAATTAAGGTTTCTCATGGAGAAATTTTACTTAGAGAAGCTTGTTCATACAGGAAAACAATGGTGGGAAAAGTTTCTAGGTTAACGAGATATTCATTATTGAGAGCTTCGTGCATATAATCTTTTGAGGATGACGGTGTTAACTTATGGCAGGGAAACAATGGTGGGAAGAGTTTTTGGGTCAACAGGATATTCCATTATTGAAAGTTCCATGTATATAATCTTTTAAGTATGGTGGTGGTAGATTCTGGCAAATAATCTTATGAGGGTGATAATGGTAAATTAAAATTACAAATTGGTAATTCAAAAGTCTTAATGTCATAGGTCTCCTTTGATCATGTAAATAACACTAAAATCCCCAACTAACTCTTTCTTTTTGGGAAAAAAAAAAGAAAATCATAATAATTTTGTCTTTAAATATGCTACATTATAGATGAATACCATGGGAAAAACCATGGGTTGTCAAAACGCGGAGCCTAGATTAGTTGAGATTTGTCTTACTTCCACTTTCTTCAGCTTTGAAGGAGAATTCTATGAACAAACATGTGGTGTTGCCATGTATTCTCCCCTTTCCCTTATAGTAGCTAATATGTTTATGCAGGACTTTGAATCTAAGACTTTGCCCTCTGCTCAATTCAAACCAAAGCTTTGGAAGAGATTTGTAGATGACATATGTGTTATCCGGCCTCATGGTTGAAAAAAGTTAGATCTCTTTTTCCAACATCTCAACAATTAGTCTAGCTCCATAAAGTTTACGATAGAGTATGAAGTCAATGGCAACTTGCCTTTCCTTGATGTTCTTATTTCAAATAAGGAGGACGATTCTTTCTCCCACTAAGTATTTCAGAAGAAAACTCATACTGAGCAATATCTTCATGCTAGGTCTCATCATTTCCCTGCTCAAAAGCTAGGTGTTCTCAACACCTTAGCTACTCGTGAACTGGGTGTTTATGACAAAAAACACCTCTCTAATAAGAAGACTCATCTCCTTAACATTTTCAATAATAATGGATATAGTAGACACCAAGGTCTTAGAGCCTTCCTTAAAGCTAGCAAAGGTCCTTTGATTAAGAAAGGCCCCAAGGATCGGATTTCGGGGGTTAATCTTCCTTTTATCCAAAGGACCACAGACATGATTGCTAGGATCCTTAAGAAACATAAGGTTCTCTCAACCTTTAGGCCCCTAAACACCATTCAAATCTCCTTTAGATTTGTAAAAGACCTATTGGACCCGAAGAATATGAAAGGTGTTTATGCAATCCCATGTTCTTGTGGGAACCCCTACATTAGTGAAACAAGTGACTCGATTACTCAAAGAATTCAAGAGCATGTAGCCGACATCAAACATGGGAGAACCCGCTCCTCAGCTTTGGCAGAACATTCGGAAAAGACGAAAAATCACATCTACATTGAAGAAGCCCAAGTCATTACTAAGATTGATCATTTTCATCACCGGAAATAGAGATTGAAAAGAGGCCAAGCAATCTAAATAGAAATGGTGGCTAGAAAATTAGTAGTTATTAGGCCTCTATCCTTTCCTCCTAATGTTTTTGTTTTTATCTTTAAGTATTTTTATAGTTAATTTTTTACTTTTTATTTATTGAATTTTATTTCTATTTTTATTATTTTTTATTTTCTATTTCCTTCTTTTTTAATTTATTTATACCTTTTATGGTTTGTCCTTTTCTTTTTCCTTTGTATTGTTTACCTTTTCCTTTAAACTTGTATATATATATATATATATATCATATATATATATAATTTTAATAAACCTTATTTCCTTAGTATATTTACTTTTATTATTCATTTTTCTTTTATATTTACTTACTTTTTTTAGTAAAAAATTAAATTAAAATATTTAAGTCAAAAAAACATTTGCTTAATCAAAACTAAATTAAATATTTATTTATTTATGTATTTCAAATCTTAATATTGAATTTTATGTATTCTAAACATATTTATTTTTATTCAGAACTTTAATAAATAAACATAAAATAAATAAATAAAAATTTTATTTAGCAATTAATCTATTTATCCAAAACTCAATATTTATGATGATGGTGGTGGTTAACGTCTGTTGAGACCAAACATTGGTCTATCTGACCTAAAGAAACAAATTATTATTTTGATTTAAGATTTTATTCCTATGCTCAAAAAGCTTGGAGAGAAGCCTGCCGAGCTCACTATAATTTTGACATTGTAAAAGGCTAGGAAGGTCAGTGTTGTAACAAAGATTGTGAAACTGAGATCTAATGTGGTTGTACGCTGGGCACTCCAAGAGGAAGTGGTTTTCATCCTTAATGTTCCTATTCTCACATATATGGTAGATATATATTTAGTCCAAACATATCTATTTATTTACTCAATATTTAAATAAATAAATAGAACGTTATCTCTTATTCAAAATTAAATATTTACTATTTATTTGACATTAGTTATCCAATTTCTTCAATAAATTATATTAATAAGACCAAATCATTAATCTTTTTATTTAAATATTTCTATTTAATTATAATTTATTAAAAAAATTAGTTAATCGTTATCTTCTAACGGTTACTTTCATTATATTAAAATATTTTATTAATAAGTAAGAATTTGTAGTCAAAACTAACTATTAGATTCTAAGTCCAAAAATTGATTCTCTAATTCGATATCCCTATTTAATTTGATGCCATGATCTGATTGCCCATCTTGTCATGGTGATGAACCACACTAGATGGTTCGAAATGGGTCGACAAATGAATTTTGACGTGATCTTTTTCGAAAAAAATTCTTGCAATCAACATTTTTGTTTTTAGATTTAATTTTAAAAATATAGATTAAATTAAGATAAAAATATTTATAAATGTTTTGATTGTAAAATGAGTTATGGTTTTTCAGCATGCAGTATTGATAAACCATGGCATTGGACCATGATATTGTAACAAAATCTATTTACAAGTTAATAATATCCATGATAGAGTGGGGTTGAATATCCATGGTTAAGAATCTTGTTATATTGTAAGTATTAAGTTTTTATGCACTTATTAATTAAATTTAAAGATGGTTACAAAATCATTATTTTAATTTATATGATAAAATGGATCTTAATTTATAGCTATATGTTACATATTTTAATGTGATATGTATATTATGATTTTCTTTTTATTATTTTTTACATTTTATTATTAATTGAGCCAACATTCAAATGTTTACACTCATTTAAGAACACTGCAACATCTCTCACATACTAGGCTTTATATTATTTTTAACCTTTTATTATTTTTTTACTAAGCTAGCGTGTAAATGTTTACAACCAACCTAGATCCATCTTAACTCTGAATCTACCAAGCTTTGAGAGGGATCAAATTTCTCTCTTGAGGTCCAAATCTCTTTAAACTGAAAAGAGATTTGATCCCTCTTTGTGATTGATAGATTTGGAGTTAAGATGGATCTACGTTGATTTAAGTATTAGCCTTTAAATAGACCATATTATAGAAGAATACCATGGGTAAAATCCATGGGTTTAGAATACCATGGGAAAATGCCATGGGCTTGAGATTTTTTATTTATTTATTTATTTATTTTCATTTTTTCATTGAGTCAAAATGTTAAACATCACAACATCTCTACCATACTGGGCTGGAGAGTGTCTCTCGGCTTAAACATTTACACCACTACAACATCGCCCCCATACTAGGTTGTAGAACGCCTCTCAACATTTTCTTTTTTTAATCAGTGTTCTATTGATTCATCAGAAAATAAGTACATCAGCAACAAAATGCACGCAGTGTCACCCCGACCAAGTTTTTTGACTACCGCGATCAGCATATGATAAAGAAATAGAAAGACAACCAAAGATATAGTCCACAACTTAGGAGGCCAAAAGCACCAAAAAACACATAAAACAAGTAGAACATTTGTAACCATGCTAGCCATCTGAAGTGATTGAAGCTGGGTTATCTGGTATTGTTCCGGGAGGAGGTGGAGGGCGAAAAGAACAATGGACATGCTCCTCGAAGTGGGTCATCAAAGGCTCCAACTTCTCCACTTTTTCAACTAACAGGTTTTGGCCACGCCAAACCACCACGACTCGCTCTCAAACATGGCACTAGAAGTAGTGCATCTTGTTCAATGTGGCTATGAGCTCAACATGTTCTTCTTGGTGAACTCGCTCAGAGGTTTCCAAGCGATCAAGCACTGACTGCATTAAGTCCTTCCAGTTTTCCAAACAACACCGATGGTCATCGTTTTGTCCACGCCATGTACGCCTTGCCTTCCCTCGTCTGCCCAAAACCCCATGTCGCACCACTCCATCTCGCTGGTGAGGTTGCGGAATGTGACCCCCACAACCAACCCTCGAGCCTACACGACCGCGACCACCGCAAACTCTGGATGTCACCCGACTCTACTGACCAACATTCCTGCCACCCCACCCAGTTCCAATTTTCACCTATTCCACCATTGTCACCTGCATTGGAGACTCCTGACCCCCCTGTCCAGCCGAGCTAGGCTTCAACGAGGAAAAGGGCCAATCGTGATGAGTAACTAGGCACATTTTTATAGAACCAACATTGATTCGAGGGGACAGAGCAAACCAATGAACTAGTATACAAATGACAGCTTCAACCACCAGGGTTTGCCCCACCAACTCTGGTTGGGCTACTGATAACCAGACCAACAATTTCCAACCATCAAATTGGAGTTGAGCCAATGCTTCGTCGCCCTTAACCCTTCGTTGGCAGCCCACCGGTCCAACCGCCCGAAAGCATGTACACCTTTGACTCAGAAACCACTGAAACATACAAAACCCCGAGGAAGAGTTGCAAAGGAGGGTGATTGATTTTCCACGCAAACGGAGGTGGGAACCCACCCACTCGTAACAAGATCGCCAATTGCCCTGTACCACCGGAGGTTCTGCTCCTCTCTCGCGCCAAGACACCAAATTCCACACACCAAAGAAGAAAGTGGCCAATTTACAAACCCATAAGCTAGGGAGGGAACGTCGGTGTTGTAGTTGCTACCTTTTCCAAACAAGAACTCCTCACCTCTTCCACCTCCCACTCATAGAATTCCAATTGCATTCACCGAACTGATACCATACCCAGCAACACACACCAGTCTCCATAAACCTTCGTCATTAAGCTCCTCCCACTCAATTCGAGGTTGATGGAGGTTTTGCACATTAATTATATATATATATAATGAACATAAATATGCATAAATAATAGTTAATAATAATTAATGATTATTAAATGTATGTCTTGAAGGACACAACTCTTCATGGAAACACACCTTCATAAGTATATAAACAAGGGCCCTCATTTGTAACCATCATATCACTTCTATATTCAAATATTCATATATAAATATTAGATGTCCTATGATGGATATTCCCATATTCCAATTATTTTGAATATTTGTGTGTTTTAACTTTGTTCGTTACAGGGGTGAGGTGCCTTGCCCTTTAGATAAAGTTGTGGAATCTACATAAAGAGGGGAGTATTGAGGAGGTACAAAATCTCATTAAGGGTAGGGCACTGTAATGTTTTCTTGAATAATATCACCATTTTCGTCATTTATTGGTGGGAAGAAAATTATCATTAATATATATCTGTTCTCAAGATTCGACTAGTTATCTGAATTTGATGGATAAAGGTAAATTTAATTTTTTATTTTAAAATATTTTAAAAATAATATTAATAAATAATTGTAAAAATTTTAATTTTTTTACAAAAATTAATTCTGAGGAAAATGGCTCCACGCCTTGCCTCAAATATTGACACAACAAACCCTAATCCCAAAAGTGGGAACGTTGGAGGTGATACACTGCAGTATACAATGCCAAAGGTCGAGCCAATGCTAGTTATCACCATTAAAGTTGAAGAGCAAAAGTGGCCATTGGCCAAACTTAAGGGAGTAGAGGTGGCACCTGACACCAACATAGTCGAAAACATTAGAGCCCCTGATTATGGCACCTCATTGGATGTTGGTTGCCCTACGCTATTGCCAACCTTTCATGGTGTCACACTTGGCTCGACCCTACATGTAGATTTTCCCAGATCAATTAGGGTTTCCATGATCACATCACTACCACCCAAGGCCAATGTGAAGGGGCTAGCCCTTGAGTTGAGCTCTACCATGGAAACCAACTTAGTGTTCACCTTCCTGAGGTCATTGAATATGTTTCAACCCATAATTGAGGCCATCACCGTAGGTTTTATGCACTTTATGATCTTTGTGAGGCCAATCTCAAGGGGTTCCTTTTGTATGCAGGTCAAAGCTACATATCTGGTCTCTTCACTCACAATCAAAATTCATTATCGGATGTGTATCCCCTCTATCTATATTTGGCTCCTACATGAAGGCAAACAACTTCAGGATCTAAAATCCCTCAATGAGTACGATATAACCAATAATACCTCAATTTATATAGGCTCAAGATTAAGAGGTGGAGCCAAAGGTTGGGGTGTGCCATACTCCTCCCAAGCCAAAACCTTTAAGGATGCCCAAAAACTAGGAATTTCACCTCCAAATGCCTAAGATCTCTCAGGGATAACTTTCGTTATTGATTAGGTAGTAGATAATCCATCTCTTGAAGTGGATGATATTGTAACCAACTTCATTTCCACAAATTGTGAATGACATGCAATTATTTGTCATTTTAATGGATTTTAGCCATTGGCATCTGCTCTTAAGGAATGGGTGCATAAGAACTAGTCCTCAAATATAGAGATGTATTTTTTAAAGGATTATTTATGGTACTCTTTAAAAATTTAAAGGGACAGTAGAAGGTTTTTGATCAGGGACCCTAGTTTTGGGGCCGATCTAGTCTCTCATTCCAACCATGGCTTCCTTATTTTAATCCTCTTTCTATGAAGGCTCTGTTCACTTCAGTTTGGGTAGGGATTCCCAAGATGCCCCATCCCTTTGGTACAAGTAGACATCCTAGATAATGTGGGAAACTTACTAGGTCACTTCATCAAAACAAACATTGAGAGGCTTGTGAAAGGAATTGTCACATTCTTTCACATATGTGTTGAAGTAGACCTCAACAAAGGGCTACCTAATAAAATCCTTCTCTTGTGGAGGGGCAGGATTTATTCGCAACTAGTGGACTATGAAACCATAGCCTTTCGCTGCAAGAAATGTCAACAACCTGATCATGTTCAAAATGCCTGCCCTTTTTCTCAATGCCCCAGTTTTACTCAGATGTTAAGAAAAAGAGTCAGAATGGCAAGATCCAAAGGTTACAAAAGGATCCAAGAATACTTCGACTCCCAAGCAGGATAACGTTTAGCAAAAGAAGACACCTACTATAAAATAGACTCCTTCAAATTCAGCTCAGCCACAGGTAAATCCATCTTATCCCTTAGCAGAGGAGGTCCATCCTTTGACTGAAAAAGAAAGAGACTCGGCCATAAATTTGGCTTCACCGATGAGTGGGCACAAACTTATCCAGGAATCACATCACTCATATAGTGATAAGGAAACATAAAATACTACAAAGCCTCTGACAATGTAATTGTCTCAAAGAAATAATGCCATGGTACCCTCCACATGTGTTCCTAACAACTCTTCGAAATGGATTAACATTTGGAAGAGAAAAGGAAAAATCCATGACCAATCCTGAGAACTAAGACCAGGACAAAAGTAAATGCATTATCTTGTACTATTGATTTGTGATGGATGGAATGATGTAATTTGCTATTATGAAATAATACAAGTTAACTTTAAATTATAATAATAATAATTGTTTTTATTTTTGCGCCAAGAGGCCCTCTACAACCCAATATAAGGGTAATGTGTAGATGTAATGTAAGAAAGTTTGTAAACACTTTTACATGTCGGCTTAATATGTCCAATTTATAATACAAAACATTTACATCTTGATTAAAATTAATATAGAGCCCAAAGGAGATGTTGTAGTGTCTTTAGAAAGTTAAAATAATCAAATTGTAATTTTGTTATTATTAATAAAATTAGGAATAACTTAAAAAAAAATCATAATATACATATTACATTAAATTATAAGTAGCAACAATAAGTTAAAATCCATTTTACCTTACAAAATAGAATAATGATTATGTAACCATATTTAAATTTAATTAGTAAGCACATAAACTTACAATATAACAATATGTTTAACCATGGATATTCACGTCCACTTTGTCATAGATATTATTAACTTGTAAATAGCTTTTGTTACAATACCATGACTCATCAATATAACATGCCCACAAACCATCTCTCATTTCACACTCAAAATATTTTATAAATGTGTAATTTGAATTTAACTTTATAACAACTTATTAAATTTAAAAGAAAAATATTATAATTACTTTTGCCATATATCTACACCTCTACGGCATGAAAATATATAAGATATAAATAGTAGCTATAAATTAAGATCCATTTCACCATATAAAGTAAAATAATAATTTTGCAACCATATTTAAATTTCATTAATAAGCATAAAATATTAATACTTAAAATATAATAAGATTTTTAACAAGGGATACTCACCACCACTTTACCATGGGTGTTATTAACCATACCATACCATGGACCAATATGATGGCTCATCAATACCCCATGCCCAAAATATATAAGATATAAATAGTAGCTATAAATTAAGATCAATTTCACCATATAAAGTAAAATAATAATTTTGCAACCATATTTAAATTTCATTAATAAGCATAAAATCTTAATACTTAAAATATAATAAGATTTTTAACAAGTGATATTCACCACCACTTTACCATGGGTGTTATTAATCATACCATACCATGGACCAATATGATGGCTCATCAATACCCCATGCCCAAAAACTGTCCCTCATTTCAAGTCAAAATAATACTTAGAATTAACAAGACTTTTAACCATGGATACTCACCCCACTTTACCATGGATATTATTAACCATCCCATACCATGGGCCAATACCATGACTCGTCAATACCACATGTCCAACATCCATTCTCATTTCACAATCAAAATATTACATTTTTGGGCTAAGAGACACTCTCCATCCCAATATGGAAGAGTTGTTGTAATGTCGAGTTTACATTATGTTATCTAACATTTTGATATGGTCAAATTACATTTAAAAAAAAAAATATAATAATAATAATAATAATATAATTAATTAAAACATTTCGACTCCCTGAAATTATATAAATAAAATTAAACTAAAAAATAAAATTAATAATTAAACTCGCCTAGATCCATCTTAACTCCGAATCTATCAAGCTCCAAGAGAGATCAAATCTATGAAAGTGCAAACTTTTTCTTGGAGTTTTGCACTCAGAAATAGGTTTGCACTTTGAGAGATTTGATCCCTCTTTGGACTTGATAGATCCACAATTAAGATGGATCTAGTTAATATGCTAAAATTATCTATATTATATATTTCTACCACTTTCATTGTATAGTGTAAATTACTTTTTATGACAAATACTAAAATTTAATGGCAATCTTGTTGCTTTGCCCTTATCTAGAAATTAATATTTAAAAATATTTTCTAAAATTTTATTAATATAAAAATATAGAAAGTTTCTTGCATGAAAAATGGTTGCAACTATCCACATCACATTTTCTTGTGCAAAGTTATGACATTTGGCTAATAATTAAAAAAAAAAAATGTAATAAATTTATATATCATTTAAAACCACATAAATAGTCATCCACTAAATAAGAAAAACCACACACACACATATATATTATTATTATTTAGTTTAATATTTATTTTTTTCAAAACTTTAATAAACTGTATTTATTAAAAATATTCAAACTAATTATATCATATATTGACTTGTTTAAAATTTTAATTTACTAATTTTCATTACAATTTTATTTTTATTTCGAAAAATAAATTAATTTTTTTTATTGTGGTTATTATTTTATGAAAAATAGAATTTTATAAAATTGACATTAGAAATTAATAAACAAATTGTATTGAACACACAAAAAAAAGAGTTATGGAAATTGTAATCAAACTATGCTTTAAAAATAAAATTTTAGTTAAAATTATGATTTTTAATATAATATATTTTTATTTTAAAAAGTAAAAGTATAATATGCATCGTTGTTGCTTAGTACCTATATCTTATGCAAAAAGTGATTAGCTAATATATTTGAGTTTTTTCAAATTTGGTAGAGCTAAAACAACAACAACAAACAAACAACTCAAAATGTATAATAGTTAAATTGAACCATATTCTAAAATAGGTTTTAAATAGCCAAAAATCTAAATTTGACTAACAGTTGTATAATGAGATGTTAGAAAAAAGATAAGCTCAAAGACTGGTGTATATGGTAGATGTTAAAATTGGTATTGTTGGAGATATAATTCTTAATTGTCTTATAAGTATTGAATGATATTCCTTATCATAACTGTAATTGTTATGTGAATTTGTTGATTTTTCATTAATTAGATTGGAAAGATTCAATTAAACTAAAATTAATTTGATGTTTGATTGAAATATCTATTCAACTAATTAATTATATCATCAAAATACCATTTTATTTTAAACCAAACTAATACTTAATATATTTATTAATTATAACGTCAAAATAACATTTTTATTTTAAACCAAACTAATACTTAATACATTTATAACTTATACTTAATATATTTATAAATGTATTATATGTACGTTTAAGATAATACAAATAACATTTTTATTTTAAACCAAACTAATACTTAATATATTTATAACCAATGCTTAATATATTTATTAATTATATCGTCAAGATAACATTTTTATTTTAAACCAAATTAATACTTAATACATTTATAACCCGTACTTAATATACTAATAAACGTATTATATGTACGTTTAGGATAATACAAATATTGCTTCAGTATACAATTATTTTGTAAATCGTCTATATTTATTATATATGACATGGTATATAACATGTAGTTTGCATATTAATTTATGATTTTGAACATATATTTGTGGTGTTTGGTATATATTATTTAGTTTTTATATATATGTTTATTTGAATTGAGTATAAATTTATAAAGAAGTATTATATTAATTTTTTTTTCATTCCATATTAAAAATTATATATCTGGAATCTTTCAAATAGTTAAAATTATTTATTTTACACCTACTCATTCGAATCGAAAAAATTATCTTCTAAATTTATAAAAGCCATATTTTCCTATTTTATGTAAAGTTTTCATATTTTATTTCAATCTAATTTTAAATTGACAAGTTTATGAAAAATGACAATGTCGCACTCTTTGGTGGTCCATTTGTAAAAATGTCCTTAAAATCTATTTTAAAAAAAGACCATTTATGAAATATGAGGAGATAGATTCCAACTTCATTTTGAGAATGGGAGTATTTATGAAAAGCAGTGGTTTAATTAGTCGGAAAAATTGTTTGGAAAGTTATGGAAATTCTTGTTATTGTAAAGAGAGCTTCAGCATAAATCACATCAAAAAGATCATTGTCGACGCGTTTCGAACCAACCAGTGTGGTTCATTGTCAGGACAATGAACCACACTGGTTGGTTCGAAACGCGTCGACAATGATCTTTTTGATGTGATTTATGCTGAAGCTCTCTTTACAATTATGATGGATCACAGAAGCCTCAATTCTACAATTCCTGTTATATTTAGAGAAAATCTGAAAAGGTTTTTGTAAATCCAAGTTATAGTTGTTAAACTTCAAAATTTTAAGTGTTTCATACGGTTTTGATGGTGTTGAATCCATTTCCACCATCAAAAACACGATTCAAACACTGTCTCTACAAGATTTTTTGAATTTTTTTGTCCAAATTTCGGTCACTTTTGACCGTCCAGGCAATTCCTCTGCCAGGACTCCTTTACGAAAATGACAAGGTTGAAGGTGTATAAATTCAATGAAAGTATATGAATTGTTTGTTGTTTTGTTTTAGCGCGTGATGTGTTATTGTTAATTTAAATGTTATAATGATGGGTGACCTGATATGTTATTGTAAATTCAAATATTAAAACAAGAGTAATATTGTTCGATTGAATAATAATATTTTTGGACTAAATTGCTTAGTGTAAAAGCAAATTCTATTTTAATCCTTTATTCAATAAGGAAAAAATTATAATATTTAGAGTTATCAATTTAATTTTTTATAAAATAGATTTTTACTTGGTCAATATTTTGTAAAATTTAAATTATTAAATTATTTAAAAAAATACCTAAAACCATAATAAACTAAATCTCAACAATAATTTTCATTAAACTTATATTTGCTTTATAATTCTTGTAAAGTTTAGATGTTCAATCTATTCTTTTACCAATTAATTAAAAAAAATTCATATTCTACTATTACAATAAATGAAAACTGCAGAATAATTTTAGCTAAGTTAAACTCACTTTATGATTTTAGGCTTTTTTCTTCTGCTAAAGCCAAGATAGATCCATCAATCTAACATGAGCCCATGAGCCTAGAGAGATTTAATTTCTTCAAGTGCAAATTTTTTTAAAATGCAAAATACAATGTGTTATTTTTCATTGTTTAAATTGTATTTTTTGAAATCTAAATAGAGTATATATAGATCCAAATAAAAATTTTAATCATAAAACTTATTTTTTTCTATATATAAATATATATGAATTGATTATCAACCTAAATTTAATTAACATAGATCTTCAAATAGTTTATTTAAATATCTTGTTGAATTGTTTTTGAAAAATATAAGATTTTTAGATACCTTATTTTTGAAAAAGTATAACAATTTGAAAATTAGTTTTACTTCTAATTACTTTACAACATATTCATTTTTTTAAATTACAGCCGACATTATTTTTCTATTTAGAAAATATTTTTTTTTTATTTTAAAGGGGCATAGACGGACAAATATACACACATCCCCTTATGCTGGGTTGTAGAATGAGCCTCTTGGAGAGCTAAATTTCTTATATCTCAGTTAAGGACTAATTCTCATCAACATACACATCCCCTTATGCTGGGTTGTAGAATGAGCCTCTTGGAGAGCTAAATTTCTTATATCTCAGTTAAGGACTAATTCTCATCAACATACACATCCCCTTATGCTGGGTTGTAGAATGAGCCTCTTGGAGAGCTAAATTTCTTATATCTCAGTTAAGGACTAATTCTCATCAACAATTGTAGAATGAGCTTCTTGGAGAGCTAAATTTCTTATATCTCAGTTAAGGACTAATTCTCATCAACTCTCTTGTGAAATACTACGCTAGAAAAGGCCAAAAGAAGTGTGGGAGGAAAGAGTATGCATTTTTTGTTCTTCCGGAAAAGTGGAAACAGAAAAACAGAAAAATATTTCATTTTAGAATGTGAGGCATTCAAAGACGACAGGGAAAATTATGTAGATATGTTGGGAGCTAGCTCTTGGGATAATCTATTTAGCGAGGGGTTTGTCAAGAAGCTGGGAGCATTTATTGTGAAGCTTCACAGAAAAAGGGGTGAATACATCAAGCAGATGAAGAAGCAATCTGTCCCATAGGCTATCTTTATTAAAATAATTTATTTCTTCTTTCTTTCATATATTTTCATTCTAACCAGATCCTGTAACAACATAATGTAACAATAATTTCCTTCTTCAGGTATATACATATTAAAATAAATATTTTTTAAATAAAGTATATAGTTAAAATTTGTTTTTATTTATTGATATTAATTTATTAATCTCATATCTTATCCTCATTTGAGTATATAAATTTTAAAATAAATATTTTTTGTTTTCGAAAATAGAGTATACGTCATTAACATACAA
>APFE030888365.1:308995-326370 GCA_000404065.3 Pinus taeda | reverse complement strand
AAGACTTTGGATTTCAAGACAAAGAAAAACAAATGTGACACAAGCTCATTAACTGATATGACCTGATCCACCAAAGCCAAGAAGGGAACAAGGACCAGCTCCTCCATCAGTTTTATGGCATGCCTAACGGGATGCAAAACTAACAGTGATGAGACACCTACCTATGCATAATGCAAAGAGCTTTTGATCACCGATGGAGGGCTCAAGACCGACACTAACAGTTTGAATATTTGCTTTCGTTAAAGTTGAACTCGCTTAGTTTCAGGGATTCATTCCCTCTTGAGAGGTTAAACCTTGAATTTGGCGTTGACAAAGAGTTCTCCACCATCCTTAAAACTCTCTCCACGTGAATCTTTATATAGTACCTTCTCTTTGAAACACGTCCTCTTGTTTTCTTATTTATCTTCATAGAATTTATTGATGAAGTGTTTTATGGTGTTCACTCCAAGTCAACAGTGGGAAGTATCATGTCAAATACTCCACGCATATCAGTCAAACACGTTGGGCACATTTTTGCAAGTTCTAGTCAAAGTTCCATTAAGTTCGCTATCTATTGGTGTGGATATTGGAGAACACAGATACAAAGATGATGATCCATTGATGTAATAACAAACAACCGCAGAAGCTGAAGATATCTGAAGGCTTGACCCCGACGAATATTATTCTTGGATTGCATATGAAAAACAAAAGAGATATTTCAAAAACATCATGCTCGTTACCTAACACGGCGAACCTTCCTTGATTGCATATGAAAAACAAAAGGGATATTGCACAAACATCATGCTCATTACCTAACATGGTAAACCATTTCTTGGATATAGAAATTCTAGGTGCTGAGCATGTATTTGGTCGTTCCCTGAGCTTTGATTGTGCCTATTTACAACAAAGGATGAATCATGATATACCTTTCCCAAATTCTCAACACATGAAATCTAGTGCTTGTGACAAAGAGACAGTGCATGGTTTGACTGCATCAGAAAATTCTTCCGCTAGCTTGAAAAATGGGAATGCAACAGAAGCTGCGATTGCAAGTGTGCAACTTGACTCTGGTATTGAAATTTCTCTCTGTGGACACTTACTATCAGAGGGAATGGGAACTGAGGCTGCGGCACAGGCTTTCGATTCTCAAAAATTGTCGTTGGAGGATTTCCATGATTCAGGGAGACAACAATCTCAGACAGAGGCTCAAATGTTTATGATGGAAGAAAGCTTGAGCAATTGTAATGAGTGCAGGAAACAAGTGTTTGGAAGTTTTGCTGCTTCACATTCTGAGAACATGGCCTCTAACGAGGAATACACAGATCCTCCAAATTTAAATATCCCTTAAGCATTAGAACTTAAAAATGTTGGCATGTATCGGGAGGAAAGCTCAAGCAAATTTAATGATTTCAGGGAACCAAATTTTGGGATTAACGTTACTTTCAAACTGGGAACGCTGCCTCTGACCAAGAAGATACAAATTCTCCACATTTAAACATTTCGCAGATGGAGGTTGCAGTTGAGTCTTTTGTCAAATCCAGTTCTAATGGAGAAGAACAGATGAAGCATAGAGAGATCCAAGATGAATCTAGCTATTTGTTTGAAGGCTTCTACTGGCGTCTTCTCACACATGCAAAATTTTTCTGAATGCTTATGTTCTTCACGCTGTTGAGCCTCTTTAGTGCATCCAAAAGCGATTCTTACAACATTCAACTCACTCCTATATGCACCGCTCTTCAATCAACCCCATCATCTCCATGTTTGTGGTAATAGTCAGCTTGCATCAAGTGGAATTACTTGTATTTCTTCTGATAAAGAGAAAGCAAATGCTCAGTTTAGTTAACAAATACGATCAAAATCCTCCGGACTTACAAGGCCGCTGGAATGGCTTATATGGTTCGACCGCATAAGATCCCTTCTTTTTTCTCAATTAGGTTCACAATCCTCTCAAAGATCTGGGGTTTCGTTCTTCTTTATTCCTCCTGGTAACAAATCATGGGCGTTGAATGTGCACTTCAACAATTGAAATGCCAGCTGCTATATCCGCCATAACCTCTCTACATTTTACTTGACGACTAGGCATCAAAATTCTGATTGTGTTTGCTTTCTTGACAAACAATTGGCTTCAACCAGAGACAGATTAATTTTATCATGGACTTGTTTCAAATTGTCTTAAAGGAGGAACTAGAAATCTTCAGCAGGGAAAATATTCGATTGTCTGTGATTGGAGACCTTTCTAGATTATCAAATTCGTTACAGAAAGGAATTGCGGAAGCAGAACATGAGGACTTGGAGACAGTTTTCCAGGGAAATATACACAAGGCGTAGAAATCTTTTAAAAATGCACAAACGACAACAATACCCTCATACCTTAACTTGACAAGGCCACACTTCTTCAAATACGCTTCCGCTGCTACATGTGAAAGAATCTTCAATGGCTGACCCAAAATTTATTCAGTTTGCAATACCCCACATTAATTTCTACGCAACAATATTCCACCATTCATAAGCATCTCTATGTCATTCTACAATACTATGTCTCGCGACCGAAACGCTCGTGTACTACCAGATTCGACTCTCCTCCTCAACAACGAGCCGTTCTCAACGCCAAGCTCTTTCCACACTCAAAGAATGGCTCAATTATCAATGCTACAACAACTTCACAGATCTTCACGCTGATATGATCCACACAAGATCCACATAGCCCTGCATTGCATGCTCATTGCTTAATTGTTGCATGTCATCTCAAGATCATCCATGGAAAACTACCATGGATTACGATGGACTCACATAGGCCCTAAGAACCAAAATTGCTCTAATAACACATGTAGAATAATAAACAAAATTAACACAAATTAGACATGGCCGAAAAGGTCTGAGAGCCTCACTGTATTATATTCCTCACACTCTCAATGCAATATGCAAATAATGATAATAGTACAAATAAATACATGAGGAAGTTTGTCTCAAGATAGTACGTCTATCTTGGACACTATGGTTGAGCAAATATCTCAACCAAACACTAATCTAGGAGCCTAACTAGTTGGAGAGAATCTCTCAACCAACTAAGCCTAAACTGACTCCTAACCATGAGGAACAAACTCAATCTAGAAAGGTAAGATTAAATCCAACTTTCTTGATTTTAATTAATTTAATTATTTGGAATTAGAATTGTTTTAACATATGAGAGTGAGCCTAACAGTTAATGTGTTGGAATCACTTCAAGATTTATTTCAGATTTTAAAATCATGGACTAATTGTTGAGGACGTAAATCCCCTCTGCGGACAGAGGCGATCCCTACTAGCCCAGACTGGGTCTAGCAACAATCATACAACTCTACCGCGCAAGTTCCTAATTGCAAATTAAAGACCAATGATGAGGGCCTACCTGGATTCCAACGCTAGTGCTTGTAGAAGAGGTGACGCTCCCGTTCCTTTGTTCCGACAAATCACGATCCCCACGATATCTGCGAATGGACACATGCACATACAAGAAACGACACAAACACAAACATAAAATCCAGCATATGCAACTATATATCAGTCAGAAAGGATATAACTCATCATCATTACAAATAACAATAAGAGTGGAACCATAACAATAGTCGTTTATTAATGATAAACAAAGAATAATACAACCATAGTTCTGACGTTAGATCCTCCTTTGGCTGGGTAGTCAGCAGCACATGTCTTGCAAATCTTTGTTGGGAATAGGAACAAGCCTCCCTCTCCTTGGTTATTAGACAAGAATCTCCTTACTTAGATTTGGCCTTATGGGAATGAAGAAGGCTCTTGCAGCATGAAGCTCTTGGTAACTTGACAATTCTCAATCTCTGGAACTAGCTTGCCAAGAAAAATGGACAAGCTTTTAGAGATGGAAGAAGGGAAGTTGGGATCATCCACAATAATCATGGGATTGGCTTTATCACCAAGGAAGTTTCCATGAGAGGTGGCAAACCACTTCCTCTCTATGGAAATCCATAGCCAAACCACCCAACTCAAGATAGATTCAGTCCAGGAATTTGTTAGGATCAATCTTCCGCCGTTTGTTTGTTAAAAAACACCACTAATTATGGTTGGCGCGAGTGCGACTCTGTGACAAAGCGCCAACGGGTGCGCCCTCTTTGAAGGATTTCCCCCATTGGCGCGAGTGCTGCACTATGGAACCGCGCCAATGGAAAAATGACTATTTTTAGGGGTTTTAAGCAGGAGATGTCTTCAGGGCAAATGAAGCTCAGGTTCAGGGGAATGCAATGCAAGTGTTTGCAGGTCATGTCACTTCTCATAGGTCCCGGAATGAGTCCTCCAAGATGCGGAAGAGGGGTAACAGGGACGATGACAAATTGTTGTGTAACACTAATTCCCTTCAAACAAGTTGTTATGCTTCAATAAAATGTCCATTCAACCACCAATGATAAAATTTTGAGTTTAAGATTTACTTAAATCTTAAAATGAATATAAAATCCAAATTATATCTATTTTAAGTCTAATTTAAAATTTAATTAATAATGTAAACTTCAAGTTTAATAAAATTTATTTTTAATACAAAGATTTTTTTGTTGGCAAACAATTTAGATTATATTAACAAAAATGGAATATATAGAATACAAGCGAGAGAAATTATTTGCCCCTGGAAGGGGAAACCAAATAGTTAGCTCAATAAATAACAATTTAGAGCCATTGTTACAACCAAGAGAGGCAAAAGCCGAGAAGCAAGAAAATTGTGTAGAGTTGTCAATAGAGAGCCTGACATAGCCCGTGTTCTAACAACATACTCAAAGAACACCAATCGACTAAACATGCCATACATAAATGGACCTAGTCAAGCTGGGTTGCCGCCATGTAAGCCAAAAGGAGTGTGGACAGGTTGTTGTTGAGCACATTTGTCGTGGGTTCTATCAGTTGTATCTGCATTTCCGGAGTCGGAAGGGCCATCTGCAAGTGATTCTTTCCATAATGAAGCAATCATATGGATTGGGACGAGGGGGGGAGTACATGTTAACAGTAAGCTAGACGTCTATAGGTTAGAAAGAGGTGTCTCGTGACCCGGGAGCTAGCAAATTATGCCCAACATTGGCGTTAATGGTGGTTGACGAGGAGGAACCAAGAGGATCATAGACTGAAGCGGAGGGACCAGGAGAGGAAATGGATGGAATTTTTGGAGGGAAAGCAATGTCGGGGTCACGGGAGAGGCAACAAAGGGAAGAGTAGATATGATTGGTGTTGGCAGTGGCTTCTGCAATCCACTTGGAAGCGTTGGAGCAGTCTCGTTCCTAAGTTAGGAGGTGACCGAAGAGAAGATTGTGGAGCACCTAGAGAGCATTCTCCCCCGCTCCGTCCCTCCCTCGAACATCATTGGCTTCTAGTTCAGTCACCTACCACCAAATGTGAGTTGGGATGACATTGTTGAAAAGAGCAGTTTATTCTTCCATTACAGGGGTAGTAAGTGGGTGGCTTTGTCCCCTTCCACGACCACCACGTCAAGCTCGATCACGTCCCTGAATCATGGGAGAAAATTGGAAGTCAATGAAGTTTGTAGGAGGCATAGGGGTATCAAAGGCCACAAGAGCAGAGCAGGAGGGCATGCAAGGTTGGGCGTGGAGCGAGAGGACCAGAGATAGAGGAAGAACACTCTAGAATTATGGCATGATGTGAAGTATAAATGTGCACAGGGTGGCACCCAAGAGAGCATTGGATCCAAGCATGTGAGGACACAACAAAGAACTAAAAATAAAGGAGAGTGAGAACATGGTTATATGAGCCGAGGATAGAGGATGCTAGGTGGAGAGCCGATCGACTTTGAGCTCGAGCAAATGGCTAGGCCGATGATGGCACCTGGATCCAGAGTATTTTTAAAACAGACATAAAGTTTAATTAAAATATAATTAAAACAATATAAATCCTAAATATATATATATATAATTCAAATTTAAATAATATACATATATTATATATAAATTTAAATATATAGTTAAATACCCATTTCGGGTCCTTAGGAGCATAGAGAAAAGTAAGGGCAAATGAAACATGCCAAAATCCTCATAGTTAGAGTGTTTTAATCAAACGGTTTTGATTTTCGTCAGGTCATAACCTTTTAGTTGCTTAACGCTCTTGGTTTGAATTGAGGATGCATGCATATGAGTCAACCTTTAAGTCTTTCATTCAATATTTTGGTTTGGAGTCGTCTAACGAGGGGGAGGAATTCTTCGGATGGCCAAAAGTAGTCGGAATCCGAGGAAAAAAATTTCAAAAAATCCTGTAAAGGCAATGTTTGAATCGTGTTTTTAATATTGGAAATAGATTCAACACCATCAAAAACGTATAGGACACCTAAAATTTTGAAGTTTAACAACTATAACTTGGATTTACAAAAATCCTTGCCAGATTTTCTATAAATATGACCGGAATTTCCATAACTTTCCAGGCAACTCCTCCGCCTTGTTAGACTACGCGTTTTGATTTTAATCACATGGGACACATTTTTAAAGGGCATATTAAATATGTTGGTTGTTGTTGTATATTATAACTTATACTCCACCTATTCCTATGTTAAAGTTTAAACAATACATCTCTATTATAATTTGCATGAGATAGGGCAGCTTAGGGTGTATATATATATATATATGTAATTTATTTTTATCTGTAAGTGTATTTTGTAATTTTAATTTTCAATTAGAGTTCATATTTAATTATTAAATAAGTTATTATATTTTTAAGTTTAAATAATTAGTTTAAAAAAAATTATGTTTAATTTATTTAAATAATAAATAATAATAATAAATTTATAATTCTATTTATAAAAAAAAAAAAAAAAAAAAAAAAAAAAAAAAAAAAAAAAAGAAAAAGAAAAAGAAAAAAAAAAAGAAAAAAGAGATTAGTTTCTTATTTTATATAATAATGATTATAAATTATTGAATATTATAATCTAATGGTGGGTGAACTTAAATATTTATATGTAAAGATTTGAGCATGTAATTTTAATTATAAAAATGTGCAAAAAAAATATATATATATGATGAGGGAAGTGTCTATATAGAATAAGGGAATTAGGTAAGGAAAAACCCACAGAGGTAACCTAGTTTAAAGAGAGGTGAATTTAGTGACAACAATAAGCCAGTGAGGTTCAAACATCCCATCAACACTATCCTAAAGCAATGGAACATAAGCTAAGCAATCAAAGCACAAATTGAGGAAAACCCTCGCCTAGATCCATGAGATACTTGAGACATAAGAGGGAAGCTTTCAAATTCCATGATGCGCAGAGCTAGACCTGCAACATTGTGACCCGTTTTGAAAACCAGAGGCCATTATTGATCAATAGGAGAGTTTCCCTTGAATTGAAGAATAATTAAAGTCGCATGCTCACAGAG
The DNA here is from genome assembly GCA_000404065.3 of Pinus taeda. Taxonomy (NCBI): domain Eukaryota; kingdom Viridiplantae; phylum Streptophyta; class Pinopsida; order Pinales; family Pinaceae; genus Pinus; species Pinus taeda. Next base: position 319,021 of record APFE030888365.1, on the reverse strand, counting down.
AGAACACAGAGCACCCTCAGTGAGAGACACACCATTACAAAGAATCGAAAAGGTTAGGTAAGATCCCATATTCCCCAAATTCTCGGAGGAGGTTGAAAGGTGCTGAAATAAAGGACGGTTGCAATGTTAATACTCCACCTTTATGAGGACCAGTGAAAAACAACCAAGGACCGCTGAACGAATGAAGGGAGATAATCAAGAAGATGACATGGCGAAAGGTAGGAATAGACATCACTGAGGAGAGTAATGACTTTGTTGGGCAGCACACCTAGTCTGTAAATAGGCTTGAGGAAATGTGTAGGATGACCATGATGGATACCCTTACACAACTTCAATGGATACCAATCCTTATAACAATAATCTACCCTGGTTAATTTGCAAGCCCCAAGAGAGATCTCATACCAAAACCTGGAGTGAAAGAATACATACATAACTATGAAATGAAACCAAATGAATAAGTACATAACTATGAAATGAAACCAAATGAATCAGTTTGTTGTGGAGTTTGTGCAAGCCTAAGTGGCTATCAAATCTATGGACCATTCACATGGTTAATACATATAGTTAGAATTTTCACCCACCGTGGGGGAATACTAAAATTAAAATAAATCTACACAATTATATATATATCATCTTTCTTCTTCTTCTTTTTCAATTTCAATCCATAAATGTTGTAGCTTCATGTTCCGGATTATCCACAGTTTCAAGTTCAGTCTGTCGACGTTTCAAACCCCAAAGGGGGTCCATCATCAGGACAACTCAGAAAGATAGAAATGAATGAAAGATAATTGAGAGAAGGAGCTAGGCGCCTGGATATAAATGCAGGTCCGCAGCTCTCCTCTCAATTTTTATCCTCAGGATTTCGAGAAGACAGATATCTTTCCATGTTTCCCCTCCGTACCGGGAAGTTATGTTGGATTTCAAGCCTCTGTGGAAGTTTTTTGTAGCTTCATGTTCCGGATTATCCACAGTTTCAAGTTCAGTCTGTCGACGTTTCAAACCCAAAGGGGGTCCATCATCAGGACAACTCAGAAAGATAGAAATGAATGAAAGATAATTGAGAGAAAGAGCTAGGCGCCTGGATATAAATGCAGGTCCGCAGCTCTCCTCTCAATTTTTATCCTCAGGATTTCGAGAAGACAGATCTCTTTCCATGTTTCCCCTCCGTACAGGGAAGTTATGTTGGATTTCAAGCCTCTGTGGAAGTTTTTTGTAGCTTCATGTTCCGGATCATCCACAGTTTCAAGTTCAGTCTGTCGACGTTTCAAACCCCAAAGGGGGTCCATCATCAGGACAACTCAGAAAGATAGAAATGAATGAAAGATAATTGAGAGAAGGAGCTAGGCGCCTGGATATAAATGCAGGTCCGCAGCTCTCCTCTCAATTTTTATCCTCAGGATTTCGAGAAGACAGATCTCTTTCCATGTTTCCCCTCCGTACAGGGAAGTTATGTTGGATTTCAAGCCTCTGTGGAAGTTTTTTGTAGCTTCATGTTCCGGATTATCCACAGTTCCAAGTTCAGTCTGTCGACGTTTCAAACCCCAAAGGGGGTCCATCATCAGGACAACTCAGAAAGATAGAAATGAATGAAAGATAATTGAGAGAAGGAGCTAGGCGCCTGGATATAAATGCAGGTCCGCATCTCTCCCCTCAATTTTTATCCATAAATGTTATATAATGAACATTTCATCATACTAAATAAAAATTTTGTATATTATTTCTTGATCGGATGTTGGAATTTGCATCAATGGAGGAAGGGGGAGCTTGCCACCCCGCAATTTCCCATCGCATTTAAGAGGGGGGATAGCATGGCTATCCCACCCCATGCAATCACACATGTTAATTAGTATTCATTCCTTTCACAATCGTATGGAAGCCTATTATTTGTCTACGATGTGACATGCTAATGTGTATTCTTATGCTTGTATATGTCCATTATGTAATGACCCTTTTTGCTTCCCCCCGCGTAAATATGAATATGATTATATGAAATTATGTAAAAATGCAAATTTTGGCTAAGGAGTAACATAGATTCAGATACCTGAGGAGGAGAGGTTGCTTGTGCAATCTCTAAACCAAAGCACACCCACCCCATAATTTTCCCTTACCTATCCCTTACCAAATTAAATGGTCTTCACAATAGATAGTATGTTTTCGCATGGGAATCTTGAGTGGAGCGCGGGGCCCATATTATCCTCTTTATCGTGGGACAAGATGGAAAGGACCAACATCGAAAGAAAAAAAATGTCAACACAATGGGGAAAAGAAAACCCAGATTATGTAAAATGAGAGGCGTGGAACGTAGAATATACATATCGTAAGGGAGAGGATACAAAATGCAGTGGAAGAGAGCACGCAGGAGTGGAAGCGCACGAGCAGCTACAGAGATAAAAGCGATATCTTGGAGCTAGTTCACTTATTGGAGAAGCGTCTTTGTGAGTGTGTTAAGTTCTGAACTATGTGCATGTGTTTGATTGGCCTATGGGGGACTCAATGGAGATTTGAATCACTCAATGCTTGTTGATTGATCTAATAAACCATATACGTGTTTGTTGGAACGCTGATAAACCATTAGGAAGGTAACCTGATACACTATGGCACTTGCTGAAAAGAGTTGATAAACCACTGTGCGCTTACTAAGCAAGTTGATAAACCACTTGAACATTCTGATTTAGATTCCTGCAATGCTTACCTTGAAAACTCCATTGATAAACCACCTATTTAGTTCATTCATTCTCCGGGAACTGAGTAGTGCCTTAACTGAACCTTGGGTGAATCCCTATGATTGATTTCAAAGAGACAAAAGAGTCGTTGTCGTGCTTACTTCCTGAGATTAGTTGATAAACCACCTAGAGTGTATGACCCAGGTGGATATTGGTGGTCACTCGCTTATTCCACCTAGACCTCCATTTGGTTTCAGTGGTTTGCTTGTTTATTCCAACGTTTCCTATTTTTAGCATTTTTTCAGGTCCTGAACTTCCGACGCAGTTTTGACCCCCTAAATGACGTTTTTTTGAGGTCTACATTAGGGTCATACTTACTGGAAGGGGCCTACCGCAAATCCTGTAGTACTTAGAGAGACATTTCCAACAAGGTATTGTATGCGCCAAACGAAGATAATATGACCAAGTTACGACCTCGGGAAGTTGGCTACCCAGATAACTGCAACGTGGCCCACAAACTCTTGGTATTCCATCTCGTAGGGTTAGGGTTTTCCCTTGTTGTTCAATAATAAATAGGCCCTTGAGCCTCATTGTAACATAGTTCAGAGGCGTATAGCCATCACATCACTTCTCAGAGATAAACTACCATCACCGAGCTAGTTCATTTCCATTTTGTTTGTATGCATATTTCAGTATTTTGATGTTAATGAAATGAAGTGTTATTTATACTTCATCTCTGAATTTATGGTTACATATGTAATTCGTTGCATTGTTGTTTAAGTTCGGATCAATGGTATCAGAGCGGTCTACTCTTTCTCTGTTTTTCTTTGCATGTTCCCAACAAGGTTAGGGTATAAGGAATTAGGGCTCGAACTCGCTGAACCTTTACAAGACCAGCCTCACAAAAACTGATGGCCTCCTATGGCAGAACAAAAGAAAGATGAGGGGGCGGGAGATCCTATCAAAATACTACTCGAGGAAGCCCTTGAGCGACAAAGGAACACAATGATGGATAACTTTGCCCAGATCTTTGGATGACCGCCCACAAGCGATGCATCTTCATCCAACAACCACTCTAGAGGCGCCACTCCTTTTAAAGTACAAGTTAATTTTGATATTCCCATATTTGAGGGCTAGATAGATGCAGATGTTGTAGATAAATGGTTAAATATTTTGGAAGGGTTTTTTCAATTCATGACTTTTTCAATCGGGAAAAGATTACTTTGGCACTTCTCAAAGCTGCCCCACACGTCAAAGACTAGTGGGAAACCTACTGTGAACAAAAGGACGAGAGGGAATCCTCAGTGTTTTCAATCGCACCCACCTGGGATTCTTTTTGAGACACCATCAAGGAACAATATTACCCTATCGGGAGCTATCAAGATAAATACATCAAGTGGACCATACTACGACAGGGAATGGACCAAGATGTTCCAGAGTTCACAAATGTTTTCCATACTCTTTGTACAAAGCTGGGTATCAAGGATTTTGTACGACATTTAGTAGTCAAGTACCGCGGCTATCTACATAAGTACATCCAAGACGATATGGAGTTCTTGGACATTTCCTCGCTTGGCACGACGTACCGATACACTATTAAGATTGAGCAGAAGTTTAAATAGAAGAAGCAAGACTATGGATCTGTGAATCCGAAGCAAGGAAAAGGCACCCCCAAACCACAGAAGAAAGGACAAAGCCAAGGCAGTGCGACCCAGGACAACTTGTTGAAGCCACAAGCAAAGAAAAACACCACGAAGGCAAAGAAGGACATGGAAAAATGGTGTGAGTTACATAAGAGCTTCACTCACAACACAAGTGAGTGTCGAGCCAAGCAGTCACTGATGGATGAGTTGAAGGCTTTCAAATCATATGCATGTTCCGACTCTGAGTCAGAACTCGACAAGAGGAATGGAAAAGGGAAGAAAAGCATTGACGTGGAGCCCAGTGCCACCGTGGCCACTACCAATATACAAAAGAATGAGTCTGAAGATCCAGAGAAGGGGGAATGCCTCTTCCACTCATAGTGTGGGTGAAGGGTTCTCGCTACAGTTCATTGTCGACAGTGGAAGCCAAAAGAACCTCATTTCAGTAGAGGTCGTGAAAGGGTTGGGCCTCCCGACTACAACACATCCGCATCCGTACACCATCGGGCGGCTTCACCAAGGACAAGATCTTCACGTCAGCCAGTAGTGTTGCCTTCCCTACAACATCAAGCCCTTCACGGATGAGGTACTACGTGATGTTGCTCTTCTTGAAGTTTGTGATGTATTATTAAGACAACCATACTTACGAAAATTGTTTGTTGTATATGAGCCTATATCTCACTCTGTGATTATTACTTTGGGCAATAAGTTGTACAGGATACCGGAGGTAGCCTCGCCTATTGCCATCTTTTTTATCACTGCAAAACAATGCAGTAAAATCATTTCCCAAACCAGGAAATTTGTTTTCCTTATGATTTGCCCTCAGGGCAAGAAGAAAGTTGTGGCCACAACTTCCAGACATGGCTACTCCGCACAACAACGTAGATGAATAAGGTCATGGAGGAGTAAAAGGACATTTTCGCCTCACCTACAAGGGTACCTCTGCACTATCAAGTCAAGCATTCCACTGATTTGACCCCGGGCGTGCCACTACCCAATGGATCAATCTATCGATGCTCTGTTATGGAGAACGATGAGATCAAAAGGCAGGAGTTGTTGCAGAAAAGGCACATCAGGCCAAGCTTATTATATAAATTCTCATTATAGATCACCTGATAATGCGATGTAACTAAAGCAAAATACTTGATCTACTTCTACAAACAAACTTGTGGAAGCTTAATCGATTTTGAGCAAGATCAAATAGAACATATATAACAAAGAATGAGAAATCAATCACACACGAACATAGAAGAATACTTTGGGGAAAACCTCAGCTAAAAAATCCTGATCTCCGTATCATCATATAAGTGAAAATATCTCAGGATTACACAAAGCTTTAGCTCACAAGCTATCCAACTCTCAGTACAATCCCTCAATGTTGCTCATAGACTGAATAGACACAACATATGTCTTCCTTCAATCCTCCAAGCCTCCTATTTCCTTGTGCAGTTTCTCCTAGGTCTTCTGGCTGCCACCTGTGTGAATTCACCTCACACAACTCACCAAATTCTGAAATAACTGCGCAATCCTGAAGGAGATAATTCCTTCTGCATGGATGAGTTTCCTATATAGGAACATTCCTCCAACTGATAGCACATTGTCCCTTCCTTTGATCTCAACTGGGTCTCTCACTGAACTGACATGCATGAGTTATTTATGAGAGAATATTCAGTTATCTGAAGTACACTAGTTACATGCATACATGCATTAACTAACTGAACTCACAATCAATTTCACAAACTGTTGGAACTAATCTAACTAGACTTAACTCAGTTAACTAAGCTGACTAATTACAACTCAAAGTACAATTCATCATGATCTTCTTAATTAAGGGATAACTTCCTCAATCAAAGGGATAACTGTTGCATGTCTTCACATAGATTTCATGTTTGATTTTCTCCAACTAATTAACTCAAGATGAATTAATTAATTGTTTTTCAAATAGCTGCTAAGATCAAATTTGAATTTTAATTCTCAATTTTAGTTCAGGGATACTAAAATTGGAATCTATCCCGATATGCTATTTATAGCAATGCTATTTTTAACATTTCATTTTATCATTCTTTGTTGCTATTTCTAACACTGGTACTTGAAATGCTATTATAGCATTTTTATTTTTAGCATTTCTTGTCGCTATTTTCAACACTCCCTCTCAACAAGAAAGGCATTCAACTCAAACCCAATCCTAAACCTTTGGAATGTTCTGCATGCAAAGCTTTTCCCTAGTGTTGTTGCTCCAGCAACTCTAGAAACAAAAAAAATATCCAACCTGAATCAGAATGATACCTTTGTCATCAAAGTCTCTAACCACTATTGCCTCTGTCGACTAAAAACTTTGCACCTCTATGCCCTTCAGTATCTGACTACTCTAGCCTCTGTCACTTTGATTTCTGACTACATCAATCACATTGATTCCTCCTGCTACATCTGTACTTCTACTGGTCCTATCTCCCAACATGCATCCGCAGTGCACCTCCTCTCATCATGTTGCATCGTGCTGCCCATTGCTGCACTGCAACTCAGTTACTGAGAAGTAAATAACTGATCTTCCAACTGACCTCCCTGTTGGGCTAGAAACATCCTCTGATGCTGAAGCTCCCTCCGTCGCTCCATCCGCCTCTGTCTCTACCCACTCAACCAGCTCTGATACTCCTCGTCAAGGCTCCCGTAGCAAGGTCTAATCAAGGAGGTTGGATACCTCAAAGATCCTACCCCTATTTCAGCTTTCTTGGGACTATCACTCCACATCGCCCCACCTCCCACTTGGAAGTATGGATGCATGTGATCCCTCCACCCACTTGGCTCGAAATTTCCCCCTACTAGAGGTCTTTGCATAAGTGATGCCTCCACTCGGTCTATTCTCGGCTTCTCCAGTTGTGGCTGCTCCAAAACCTCATGAAGCTGTTTCACCAATTGTGGCCCCTCCACAATTGTCTGAGACTTCTTCTAGTGCTGCATATTGAGAGGTAATGTACTCTCCCTCTTACCTTCGATTATTAAAAGGGATAAGCTTGTTCAGCCCTCTAAGTAATTATTTGGTTTATTTGTGAAATCTGGAATTTGATAGCTTGTACTTAGGGATGAGTGACTATGTAATTGTGTCCAGCCAGTGATTTGAGTTTTAAAACCAATCAAATCGTTAGATATTAAAGTTCTGATTCTCCTGTGATTTTTCTGTGACCACAGTTCACTTCCTGTTACAGGTGTAAATTTCCTTTTACCAAAACTGGGCATGTTCAGACTGGTTGGTTCAGATAGTCTGCGTGAGAATTTCGTGGGGGCATCATCCTTCCTAACTGAAAGCTGAAAGCTTTGGTTGCGCAATGCCCTTTTGACATCCTCTAGGCCGGTGAAGATGTTATATCTTTCCTCTTACTTATCAATATATTGCCATCCATCAATATCTTGCCAAGGAAGGTCATCTTCTGGTATAATGTTAAGGCTCCAAGATAATATTTCCTTCGTCCCCAGGAATGCCCCAGACTAGGAATCCAGATGGCAACGTCTTCCAGAATCTCAGACTCTGAGTCTTTCATGAACAACATAGGATTCTAAATTACATATTTTCTCCGGAGTGTCTGGAGGGATTGCTTCCTAATAGTCATCAACGGCTTCTTGTGCCTGTTGATGGCCTCTGCTACGGCCCTGAGGGTCGCACCCTCCTTCCCCGCCCCTGTTGTGGTGTTGCATATCAATCAACCAATACTCAAATGCCCAGGAATTCTGACTCGCAATAAACTGCACCGAAACCGCTGCAATATGGATTTCAAACCAGGCATATTGGAGGACCCAACTTGACAACAAACCAAGGAATAGGCACAGGGTGAAAGGTGGACAAAGACAGACCAAGACCGGGCTCTTCTCATTGTCTGAACTCTGCCACCCAATACCAACTACTAGACACTGAACCTAGAGGGCATTAACACTACAGCCACACAGACTCAAATCAATTTTACTTGACCAGTTATGAGTCGACAAGAGTGACTAGCTATACAGAGGGTACCAAGTCCAATTACACTGCTCACAACCGAGAATGAGTCTAATAACAAAGACAGGCGTTAAAAACTAAACGAGACCACAACAAGACAGTGCCACCAAGGCTTTCAAGCCTATTCGAGGGTCGGTCCGCACAACAACCTTTAAAAATCTTGCCATAAATATACCAGTGGAAATTAAAATCGAAGTCATATATATTACACAGCCCAGAAATAAAAAGGGCTTACCCAGTCGTTGCTCGTCTGGAGAGGCGAATCACACCAGCATGCCTTCTCTGCGCCCACATCCTCCAAATACAACATGCAGAAAAACGCAACACTCCCTTCTCTATCCAGACCCTCTGTAGTCTTCCGCCACCGTTTTCACAGCTTAATTCGCCATGCAGCCACCAGCGCAGTATCCCCTCTGCATCCTGCCAAAATTATCATCAAGGAATATCCCCTAGACCTCGTCTATTTTCTGAAACGCTCCCCTTTATATTTCCTCCCAAGTTTCTCTGTTGCAGTAGGGAAACTGACTGGAGCCGCCCTGTGCAACTCTACAAATTACTAACACTTCTCACCAACCCCATGCTCTCCAGAGGCCTCTCCATCAAACAAGATAGAGATATATGGTTATGCATGCGAGGGGGCGGCCACGCCACCCTCTACATGGCTCCAGATCCACCCATTACCCTGGGAATCCATCCCATGGACTGATAGAACAATAAATATTAATATTAACAATTTTTTAATTATACAGGGGAAAATGATTTACTGCCTCTATAACCCCGTGGTTCTTATATAAAATCTCACAAACCATGTTATCAAGCAATTTAACCAGGCTTCAAACCAAGATTAGCAGCGTTAAAACTATTAATTCCAACCATTCGAGCTACCGTAACATGCTATTAATTTCGACGTATTAAATGAACTCTACATATTCATTTTTTAACTATTATATATTTGTAATAACTTATACCATTGTAGAATTGAGACTTCTGTGATTTGTCATAGTTATAAGGAGAGCTTCTACGTGAATCACATAAGAAAGATTTCTGCCAACGCGTTTCGAACCAACCAATGTGGTTCATCGTCAGGACAAGTTGAAGATACAGATCTAGCTCAGCGTTATAAATAGTCCAGGCAGAGACTCCAACGGCTAAAAAACACTAACGGCTACTTAATCACTCAAGAACCCCAGTCAAACTTCCTCTAATTAAATTAATATTAAAATATTATTTTATTCAGACCTAGGTTAATCTCGAATAAATAATCCATTTATTTAATTTCAGATATTACCTCATTATCCGTAAAATTATATATATATATATATATTATTATATTATATATATATTATATATATATTATATATTATATATAATATATATATATATATATATAATATATATATATTATATTAGATATATATATGTTAAAATTAATTCATCTAACCTAAATATATATGTATAGGGCCCTATTAGTTAAGATTGTTATCCTAATTGTGATTAATTTATTAAAATAGTAATGCATTATATGGTTATATGTGTCAAATAATAATATATATAATCAATACTATAAAAATAATTAGATAATTAATTTATATTAATATATAAATGTCCTAAATAGAAACTACGAGGGGTTATATGTATTGATATTAATAGTTAAATTATGGTAATCATAGATTAATTTGGTATTATATATAAATTAATTTTAACTGAAAATAATAATATTATTAATTAATTT
>APFE030888365.1:237323-308975 GCA_000404065.3 Pinus taeda | reverse complement strand
TAATATTTTAATATTAATTTAATTAGAGGAAGTTTGACTGGGGTTCTTGAGTGATTAAGTAGCCGTTAGTGTTTTTTAGCCGTTGGAGTCTCTGCCTGGACTATTTATAACGCTGAGCTAGATCTGTATCTTCAACTTGTCCTGACGATGAACCACATTGGTTGGTTCGAAACGCGTTGGCAGAAATCTTTCTTATGTGATTCACGCAGAAGCTCTCCTTATAACTTATACCATCTTAATATTACATCACACATCTATCTTATATTAAGATTTGCATTTTTCATTTGACATAATTTCAAATGTTACACAGACTTCTCAATCTAAAATAAAAGAATACATAAATATTCATTATACTATCAAATAACTTCAATCAAAGAATATCCATAGCAAATGACCAATGAAAAAGAAAGCAATGCAGTTATCAAACATGTTCTCTTTCCAGAAAATATCCGCAGCAAATGACCATCACAGAAAAAACACCCAATTAAGCACAGAGTTACTCTAAACATCAAATATCTAAAAAGATACAATAATTTGCAGGTCATAAAAATAAAAATATGCAATAATTTGAAAATAGCAGTTCAATGATCGTTACAATATAACATACCCAAAGGGGCATTCTACAACCCACTCGGGAAGATGTTCAATGTTTCAAATATGTAATGGTTTGTGTGTATGCAATAACATCAAAAATGATATTTTCAATTATTACTTTTCAAAATGTTCAAAGTAAAGGAAACTCCAAAATTCCACAGAGAACAGCGTGTGCAAAAGACAATGCATGTTTAGTGCAAGAAAGAAAACACTAATGACGCAACTTTCAGCAGTTACAGAGATAGTGTTACTTTTTAAAGGGAAAAAATGTAAAACCATATACAAGCGCATCTCCTTTTCAAGATGTCCCACAAAGAGAAGGCAAGTTAATTGCCAAAAATGAAACTACTAGTCAAGTAATGTCCAGGAAATTAATGGTGTTATTTTCTAAAAAAGTACATTAATAATATACAACCGAATCACATTTCTTTTTCACAGTGGTCTGCAAATTACTTATGTCAACCCCGGATTTGTAAATGATTAAAAAAGTAAGATACAAATTTTGATTTTTCTGCAGGTTTATTTTTTATCTTTGTACTTGTAAATAAAGGTTTACAGGATTAATATAGATCTATTCTAGTATTTGATCCCCTGCTCATGAGCCTGACTTGACCTGAAACTAAAACTGTGTATAAAAAGAATCCACACCTAGTCACTGGAACTCTGCACGCTGAAAACGCACAAGTCTAAATCTCTCTCAACACTATCAGACCTTCGGAAAAAACATAGGCGCAATGTTGGGATCCATACATCTTCAAATAAAATATAATATTTACATATTTACAAACCCTTAGACAGGAATGTCATCCAAGGTAAATCTGACCAATCCTGAGCATCTTTTTCTTAAGCTGGTCAACCATAATCCATTATTCAATTGAAGTGTATTGAATGCGTTCTCCGCCAATTTCTAGGTAATAGCTAATGTATCATCATGGCACAGGCCGTTCAATGTTATGAGTTTTAACTGGCTTTTTTGTACTTGTACCGATGGGCACAAGAAACATATACAAGCAAATTCAAGAGGCTGAGTGAGGCCAATACCCAAAAGTAGTAATCCAGGTGGCCTTCATTCAAATTATCAGGTATCCATCCTACATTCCCTCCTTTCGTAGTTGCAAACATAACAACTGTAACAATAAGGCTACTCAAATAGTTCCCTAACGCTGTAGTAAGAAGAGAAAGTGCACTACATAAACTGCGCATAGCATCAGGTGACTGGTCATAGAAAAATTCCAGTTGTCCTACGAAGGTAAAGACTTCTGATGCACCAACCAAGAAGTACTGGGGAATCTGCCAAAAAATGCTCATTGGAATTGGTGTCCCTTCGTCATGGACCAAGCCATAAGCCTTGGCAATACTCAACCGTCTGATTTCAACCAGAGCAGCTGCTACCATAGCCAGTATCGATATAAAGAGACCAATACCCATTCGCTGCAGCTCTGTAAATCCCCGCTCTCTCTTAGTGTACTTGCTAACAATTGGCACAACCAGACGATCATAAACTGGAACCCATACCATGACGCTCAGAACATCAAATACGGATAACGATGCTGGAGGAATATGGAACTTTGACCCAATGCTAGTATCCAATGTCATGCCCTGTTCAACAAACATTGTGGAAATTTGGGAATAAACAGCAGCAAACACAATACCAGTCGCCCAGATGGGAAACATACGAAGAAGAATCTTCAGTTCTTCCACTTGGGTCACTGTACATAGCCTCCAGGGATTAGAAAAGCCACCCTTCCTAACATCATCATCTGTTATTATTGCTGCTTTGTCAAGACACCTGCAAAAAAAAAAATCAAAATTCAACGAAAAATTATCAGAAACTGCAATAACTTGGCTTATACTGCAACATGCCAAATTCCAATTTATGAAGTGCAGAATACTTTAGCACATAGACAACTCATTTAAAGCATTCTCAGGTTAGTCTATAAAAAGAACAAAATACAATCAGTCCTGAATTCAGTACAATGTAATATATATAAAGAGATATACTTGAATTCATCGGTATGTTCCAGCTTTCGGCTTCCTTGAATTGCAGAATTCCTGTCTTGTACTTCGTATAAATGAGAATGGTCAAGGGGTACTTTCTTTCGTAGCTTGCGCAATGATGCAACTACAACCTGGCACATCCGTGTCACAGGACTCCCTCCAGGTTTTTGAAGTCTATAAAGTGGTGTACCAGAGAAGAAACTCCCTATGGCTAATCCCATAAATACTGTAGGAATCGCAAAGCCCCATCCCCAACCAACATTATCCTGGACCCAGACAAGAACGCTACTTGAAACGAGAGCCCCAGCATTGATTGAGAAGTAAAACCAATTGAAAAAAGAGCCTTTTTTCTTCTTTTCTTTTGCATCAGTGTCATCAAATTGGTCAGCACCAAAAGAAGACACACAAGGTTTGATGCCTCCAGTTCCTAATGCGATGAGGTAAAGACCAAGGAAAAATACAGCATATTGCCCTACGCTTGCCGCCGGGCAAACACTTCCTACGCAGGTAGGAGGCTTCAACGAAGAAACAGACGCTGAAAGAGTCAAAGTCGTCATTCCCTGCAAAACTCAGTGCATACTTATCAGCAGCAGCATTGTCTCAACAATGCAGCAATCAATATGTAATGTGATTAAACTATTACATAAAAAGGTAGCTTTCAAAAAAAATCAGCATTTGAATTTCGGAGTTGAAAAATGGACTCTGGCAATGTTTAGGCATACAATGAAATAAATTGTTGAGAAGGCTGCAATGGTCCAATATCGGCCCCAATATGCGTCAGCCAAAACTGCCCCCAAAAGAGGTGTGAGGTAGCAAGTGCCTGCCCAGGTAGTGACATTTTTTGCAGCAGCGGCGTTTCCCTGGTGCAGCCTTTTTGTCAAGTAAGTCACTAGATTTGTATTGATTCCATAGTATGCTAGTCGCTCACAGCACTCGTTTCCTGTAATGTAATAGTGAAAAATTATTTTTGAAACAAATTAGTAGGTTTCAGTACCTGAACCTATCAGGCAAGCATTTATAATGTCATTTTCAAACATTTCACATGGATTTTGAAGAAAAACCTAAAATGAATGGGCAGGCCCTCCAATTTCCAGTATTCTCTTTTACAGAAGGCCTTCCCCAAAAATCAACAGATCCATCCCCCGTGTACTCTTCTTCACTATCCTGAAAAGTCGAAATATTAAATTGAGTTAGATAAAAAAATAAAACGATCCATGTCCCATTGTACTTCCATTCTTAACTGGCCTGAAAAGCGTTAAGAAAAAATTACTCTACTAGAACATTCAACAAACACAATTTCTCCAGAGGGATGACTTATGCAGTGGAACACCGTATAGGAACCATACTAACAACTACTGGCTCACCATACGACAATCGTTTAAAGCAGGAACGGTGAGAATCAGTGGGCAAAAAATGGTAACGCAATCTATTGTATACTTCGAACTGTAGCTCCTCTCTTTTAGCTTCCAGCCTTATTTTAGGTTTTAGCTTCTTTTCATCTCATATTTCCTTCTTTGAATGAGATTTATTTGAAAAGAAATAAATTTCTTAGGAAAAAGACAAAATGATAAAAAAATTGCATGGCAGTTGTAAATGTACAACATTCTAATTTTATACCAATGTTATTAGAACCATATTAGAATGGATGAAATTGGTTCGTCTGATCAGTTTGGAGGCAAAAACTGGTCCAACCAGGTGCCCTAAACCATTTTTGGCAGGTTTTATACGCCATTGAAGTCGTTGGATACTTAATAAACCAGCTGGTTCCATACAATTTCGCAGCCAGGGTTCATCGAAACTTCATTTTTTAAAGAAAACAATATAATAAATCATTTGCAAGCACAATAGCTAAGCCAAGAGTTTTATTAATGATAATAAAAAGATGCCAACTCCTCTAATTCACTCACCCTAGAATGTTATTTTACTCCATTTTTTAATATTACTATTAAATGTTTGAAGATAGTGGTTCAGACCCATTGAATTTCACATTGAGAAAGTAAAACTTTTTATCTCAAAATTCAGTAGAAATAATATTTTTCAAAATTTCAAGACTGAATTCTATTACTTGGAATTAGCATTTAATTAATATATCTTAATGTTAATTAGCATTTATTAATATATTTTCATGTTAATAGCATTAATGGTTGAATTTCTGTTATTTTATTAAACATGTATTAGTTACTTAAAATTATAAAATATAAACATAATAACGATGAAATCCCAACCATAACAATTAATCCCATGTAAATTCACCATTCTACAATACAGTCAAAATACTATAATCTTACCAATCTCAAAATCCTGAAAATTGTTAAGACTGTTGAATTTTGAATGAGATATGAAGTTCTACTTTCTGCATATAAAGTCTAATGAGGTTAAAAAAGCTCTAAACATCGTCAAACAATTAATAATAATGTTAAAAATTAAAATTTTTCTTTATCTTGCTAAAAGAGGCGTTCTCCATATCTAACCAAAAGCAACATTCTCCTCTATTTTAAAAGATATAATAAAGAGAAATGTCACTTTCAGTAAGACAAAAAAAAATTCATTTTTTTCCATTTTTTTAATTCCAATCCATCCAAATTTTTTAAATTGATTTAGTACCCAATTTCTTGTAAAATTACTTTAGACTTTAAATAATTTTATAAATGTAAAATATATGTGTCTAGATGCGTATAATCTTCTTTCCCAGTAGCACACATCTAAGTATCTTTTTATAAATGTAAAATAGGTGTGTAATTATAATAATCTTCTTTCACAATAGTTCGCATCTAAATATCTTTTTTCGGTTACAAGAATTATACTCATACCAAAATGTTTCTTCCGTCCATTAACATCTGTTGACCAAAATCAAAAAGCTTTTACAGCGGCAGATTAATGTAAAGTTTCTTGATTAAACAAACCCAAACCCAAATTCTCTGGAGATGACTTGGAACACCATAGAGAAAACATACTAAAAACAACTAACGTAATGGAATATCATAGAGACAACATACTAAAAGCAACTAAGGGAACGAAGTACCATAGAAAAACCATACTGACCACTGGGTACCATACAAAATCATTTAAAAGGAAAAGAACAGTGAAAATTAATAGATGAAAGGAAGCAATGCGCCCTATTGTATATTTCTAATTGTTATTCACTTAGCTTTCTTTTCGTCTAAGCTCTATTTATTTGGATGTGATTTATTTGGAAAAAAACAAATGATAAAATTATAAAGCTTTTCAAGTCATTAGCTAATATGCATTACCTTATCTAATTTTCTAAATACTTTGATTAATTTGAAACATACAACACACTCGTACAGTTATAACAATATTGACTGGGCTAAACACCCCTTTCATGTTGGGCATTTAACAGTTGTGTGGATTGCTCCTTCCGACAGCTTGTATTTCATAATGCAACAGATTTACAAGAAGCCCTTCGGAATGAAGTTGAATCTCTGTTGCTTCTCAAAATTCAGGATTCGCCTTCAAATAAAGAAGAAAAAACCCAAACTTCCACATTCTCAAATTATGTACTTAATATCTGATTACATATCAAATCCGTTTCTGTATACATAATGGGAAAATAAAACTAAATTTCATGTTATTCTGATTATGATTGTACACTGTACATTAATCCTGGCTCTAATTTGGCCCAGTTTCGGAGTTGGCAATACATACATAAATTACTAATTCCAAGCATGATAGCAATATTGAAAATTTTCATGTTATTTCGTTTATGTTGTACACCCTGTGCATTTCTCCTGGCTCTAATTTGACCCAATTTCAGGGTTGGCAATAACCACATTCTTATATAAATATAATTTAGAAATAATTTTTAAATGAGTAAAAAGCCAAAGCCCAAATTTATAATTACAAGCATGATAGCTCAATTGGAAATTTCTCATTAAGAAAACCCCAAAAGTGAACCGGTGATGGAACAAATCAAAAACTACAAAAAAATCCAACATGGCTTGAGATTTCATGGCCCTAGGGGTCAATTTCTTCTATTCGATGGACAACTCAATCAAAGAAAATGGATTTGCAAAAAAATATCCGATAAAATTATTCCATCGAACTCCGAAAGCCGAAAAAACTAGATAAGAAGCCTAACAATGCTCTACACCAGGAGCACAGCTAAGGTTTTTCTCCCTTTTTGATTTGGGGGCTGGATGCAAACATATAAACCAAAGCAAATGTCAAAACAAAGCTTTTCTCCCTTTTTCATTTGGGTGGTGGCTAGATGCAAACATATAAACCAAAGCAAATGTCAAAACAAAGCATTTAGAGGATGAATAATTTACTGACCTTCCCTGACTGTAAGAGGACAGTATTTCCGTCTTCTAAGAAAGCAGCTTTCTCTGATCCTTCCCCTCCAACGTCCATCTCAAACCTCTGTGTTTCTGAACCTCTGTGTGTTATCTGATTTGAGAAAACACATTGAAATCCCTCGCTATAAACAGTGCGGTGATGGATGAGCCAAGTCGACTTATCAGACACGGCAAGGAAGATGCTTCGTGGTCACCCCTCTACCAGTAGAGGTCCAAATATAAATAATTAATATAAATAGAAAAAGATCTCATTTGGGCACGAATCTCAATCGGCACCAAGTAACAGAGCCCGTAAAGAGGAAAAGCAGGCAGACCACTCTAGCCAATGAGGTGTCTCGCCCTTTGAAGGGACCTGGTCACCCCGCGGAATCTACATAAAGAGGGGACCATTGAGGAGGTACTAAATCTCATTTAAATATCACCATTTTCGTCTTTTATGGTCGGAAGAAAATTTTCATTAATACAAATTCATTTCTTCCCCAGATTTCACTGGTTATATCAATGTGAGGGGCAAAGGCATTTTAATTTAATTTTAAAACATTCAATATAATAATAATTAAAAAATAATAATAATATTTTTAGTGTTAATACGTTAAAATTAATTTATATTATATATCTCTTACACTAATACACTGTAACTTACCTTTCATGACAATGCTAAAAACCTTTAGTTGATTGGTGATACTGAAGTTATCCATTAAAATTTTATTACTTTTTTGAAATAAAGTAAAAAAAATTATTGTTATAACTTAAAAATGATTGTGATTTATTATTATAAGAAAGTAAGTTAGAGAAGGTAAATAAATACTAAATCTTTTTAGTTCACTGGTTATACTAAAGTTATTAATAGTAATCGTAAAGAAGTAACATTTTAATAAAAGGGGGACCACTGGTGGCTTTGCAATCTGAACTAGAGCTTGAGGTAGGGTTTGGTTGTTGGTAATCATGGCAGGTCGTGGAGGAGGGAGTTTTGCTTGCTCCTTCTTACAGTGAAATAACCACGAACAAAAGCAAGCGAACTGGTTCGGATCGCTTCAAGAAACCACCGAAGGTGATAATTGAGGATATTAACATAGGAAATATCAAACCTCATGGACAAAAAGAAAATCATGAGGAAAATAGCAGGGAGAAGAGGAAAGAGGGTAGCAATTAGAAAGTTGCACCTATGAGTGCAACAAGGGTCTGTAAATCCAAGTTGACTATTATTCCTCGGGTCGTTTTAAGTGACCCAGCACTACAAGTGCACAGAGAAGACCTTACACGCATGGATAAGGAACCACCGGAAACCAAAGGGTGAAATAAACCTTCACCTTGGATCCAAGGGCTTCTTTACGATGGTGTTCGAAGGAGGACCCTATTTTTACGCTGCTGCAAGCCTTTACATGCGACCATGGGTGATGAATTTTGTCCCAGAACGAGAAACATTCACTTTAGTACCGGTATGGATAAGACTATACTCTTTTCCTTTAGATTATTGATTGTCGGAGTCTCTAAAGGCTATCGGCAGTAAACTAGGACATTTTATGAAAATATCAAATGCGACTCTAAGAGGTAAATACACTTCATTTGCCCGGATCTGCGTGGAAATGGACTTATCTAGGGCACTGTCGAACAAGATCATTTTAGAAGTGTATGATGAAGAGTGGGTGCAAGCGGTGGACTATGAACATGTCCCATTCAGGTGTCGTAAGTGCCATGAACATAGGCACCTATACAGAGACTACCCATCAAACAAACTGTAGAGCAACACAAAAACCACCACAAGCAAAGATCCCGAGGGTTTCACTAAGGTGGGGAGCAAAGGGAAACGAGGAAAGCGGTACTGAAAGAAAATCAATGAGGACGGGCAACCGATCCACAATAGTTTCAAAATCTTAGAAGAAGAAGTTGGAAACAACGGGGCAAACTAGGAATTGAAGACTAATACCAATGAGAAGGATAGGGATGCTAGCATGGAGGATATACCAGAGAACAACCAGCAAAAGGATGATCTACCGAGCATTATGGAGCTCAATAGGGACCATGAGATGACCCCAAGTGAGTCGGGAACGGAGGACCATGAACTGCAGGAGATCCTTGAGAGGGAGAACTTAGATCTAGAAAAGTTTCTGGAGCAGGGTATTGCCAAAGGGGTTGACTCCCTGCCAAAGGAGGAGTTTGACAGGGTTCAACAGCTCTTCTTCTGGAGATCCCAATCGAAGGGCTCTGGAGTCAAGAGAAACCATGACAGCCAAGAGAGATCCCAGTCGAAGGGCTCTGGAGTCAAGAGAAACCATGACAGCCAAGAGAGATCCCAATCGAAGGGCTCTGGAGTCAAGAGAAACCATGACAGCCAAGAGAATAGAGGGATGAAAACAATGGAGGAAACACCGGGGCACTCTTCCAAGAATCCGGGTAGGAAAAGAGGAAGAAAAAGACAGAATGAGCTGCTGACCGAATGTGGAAAACTCATGATTAACTCAGGTAAGATGAGGGATCTCACCAACTTCTCCTTTACAAACCTTTCTTAATGAAGCTTACAGCTTGAAACATTAGGGAACTAGGAAGTAAAAGGAAACAAAAAAATCTTAGCAGTAGAATAAAAGAAGAAAAACCAGATCTGGTTTTTATTCAGGAAACTAAGTGTTCGATGGACGAGATCAGAGAAATAGATAGCAAATGATTAAGCAAGTATAAGTATCTGGAGGTTAAGGTAGATAACTCAGCAGGAGGGATTCTTACGCTTTGGGATCCCCTGAAACTTGGAATCCTGGATGCGGAAGCATCAAGGAACTATCTATCGCTGATGATTCAACCTTTAGGTGATAGGGAGACTTGCATGATCACAAATGTCTATGGTCCTCAAAAACTAGAAGACAAACTCAAGCTTCTCACCTCCCTTGAGGAGCTGAGAGAGAGATATCCTAATATGCCTTGGATTTTGGTAAGGGATTTCAATATGATCAAATCTCTTACAGAAAGAAAAAAGGTGGCACCAGAACACTAGGCAGAGACTCCATTTCCTTCCAGAACTTCATAAATAAAATGAGACTAGTGGATGCTAAAACAACAAATGGCACTTTCACCTGGGACAACAAGAGAGGAGGGGCTTCTCAAGTTGCCTCTAAACTAGATAGATTCATAATCTCAGAGGACCTCCTTCTCACAGGGCTTGACATGTTAGCTCTAATCCTTCCCTTTGGAGGCTCAAACCACTGGCCTGTCCAGCATGAAACCACTTTTATGGGTACACCGAGGAACAAACCTTTTAGGTTTGAAAATGTTTGGCTCTCTCACCCTGACTTCACCAACAATATTGACAAATGGTGGATAGAAGATTTGCTCATTCACTGCAATAAAATGTTCATGTTGCAACAAAGACTTAAACACATCAATCCAAACTCAAAATTGGAACAAAAATGAGTTTGGTAATATTTTTAAAGCCAAAAGAGAAGTTGAACAGAAACTCCAGGGGATTAATCAGATCATAATCACAGATGGTTTTACCGAGGAAAGGGAAACTCAAGTTGATTCTCTTCAGAAGGAATGGGAAGATAGGTGCATCCAAGAGGAGATATTCTGGAGGCAGAAATCGAGAATGCTGTGGATTAGAGAAGGGGAAAGAAACACAAAGTTTTTTCATAAATCACCTTTGGATCACAGGTCACATAACAAAATTTCAAAACTCTAATATTTTCAAGGGAAAGAGCTTATCTCCCACAAAGAAATGGAATCTGTCCTAGTACAACACTTCCTTAGCATTGCAAAGGAGCCTCTCTTAGACAGGTCACACGGTTCATTAACAATTACACAAAGTATATTCCCAAGCTTGTAACAAGGGAATACAATCACAATCTTAACAAGCCAGTGTCTGAAGATGAGGTCAGTGAAGTTATCAATGAGATGCAAAATGGGAAAGTTTCAGACCGAGATGGATTCAATGTGGACTTCTTCAAAGCACGCTGGAAAACAGTCAAACAAGACACCCTTGATGTAGTGGAAGACTCCAGAAGATCCAAAACGGTTTTGAAGGCTCTCAATGCCTCTTTCATAGCTTTGATTCCAAAGCAAGAAAAAGCTATGACACCGGACAGATTCAGACCCATAGCTTCATGTAATGTGGTGTACAAGATTATTTCCAAAGTGATCGCTAACAGACTCAAGCCCCTTCTTCTAGCTCTTGTCTCAAAGGAGCAAACCGGTAATGTGGAAGGAAGACATATTCTCAATATCATACAAGCTCATGAGGTGGTACACTCTCTTAAGAGCAAAAAGCAAGCTAGTATGATCATACAGCTTGACCTAGCAAAAGCTTATGATAAGCTAAGCTGGTCTTACATTAGGGCAGTGCTGAGAGCTTATGGTTTCAACCACAACTGGATTGGATGGGTTATGGCCCTGGTATCCACGGCTAGTTTTTCAATCCTGCTTAATGGCTCGCCCTCAAGAACCTTTATGCCTTCTAGGGGTCTCAGACAAGGAGATCCGCTTTGTGCTCATGATGGAAGGGCTAGGCAGAGCGATAAAAAGTGCAAGTGCTGAAGGAAGAATCCAGGGACTGAAACTTACCATAGATGGAGATGCTTCAACTCACCAACAATTTGTGGATGATACTATGCTGCAGGGCATTCCCATGGTCAAGGAAGCCAAAGCTTTTAAACAAATCTTGAACGACTTCGCTATGGCCGCTAGTACATAGGTAAGCCTTGACAAATCAAAAGTTTTTTTTTTAACAATGACATTGCTATTCAGAGAAACCTCAACAGAATTCTAGGGTTTCAAAAGGATCAGTTACCTTCTAAGTACCTTGGAATCTCTCTTACGGACAAACCTCTAAGCAGGGGAGTGTGGGAGTCGGTAATTAACAAACTTCAGGATAGGATCAAGAAATGGACATGCAGATATTTGAATTTGGCAGGGCGCCTTATGCTTACAAAAGCTGTCCTGCAGGCCATACTTATTTTTATGATGTCAGCTCTTCCTGCTCCTATAGGAGTTATGCAACAGATCAAGAACATTCAAAGAGATTTTCTTTGGGGCAAAGGGGAAGAGAAAAAGAAATGGATTTTGGTAGCTTGGGACAAGATCTGCAAACCTAAGGCCCATGGTGGTTTGGGGCTTCATGACCCTAAAACCCTTAGCAGAGTTTCGGGTGCAAAACTTTGGTGGAGGTGGCTTAAGGAATCGGCAACCCCTTGGGCCAAGATTTGGAAACAAAAATATGCAAATAATTGGTAAGAGAGGGATCATATCCGAATGTCTGATCTTATCAAAGGCTCCCACATTTAGAATCTTGCTTGGGAAAACAGAGCCATTGTCCAGCAGCACAGCTTTTGGGAGATCCAAGCTGGGAACCTGGCAAGATTCTGGGAGGACAACTGGCAGCAGGAACAAAACTTGTTTAGGGAAGAACTAATTGCTCTCAAGAATGAGAGTGACAACAAAGGCTTATGCATGGTAAGCGACTTCTGGGATCATGCAAGGAACAATGGTAAATGGGGACTATGGAAGGATCTGGGCTACAGTGAAGAGAGCCCTTTGAAAGCTCAGGCAGGCTCTCTTGCTCAGGAGTTGGAACAGAGGAAGATTTTGGTATCATCCCCGTCTAACCAACTAAGATGGGGAAGAAACACAAAAGGTAACTTTAACCTCAAAGAAGCTAAACGAATAACCCTAGGGTTTGAATATCAAAACCCTGATAAGGTATGGAAGGACCTTTGGCAACACCAACATTGGATGAAAATAAAGTTGTTTATGTGGTTGGTTCAACAAAAGAAAATTCTAACTTGGGAAAATCTTCTGAAAAGGGGTTTCGTTGGCCCATCCAAATGCCATATATGTGGTTCACAAGAGGAGACGATGGAATACTTACTCAATCTCTGCCCTTTCACCTCTACCTTGTGGAATTGGGTGGCCACAATCTTCAAGAAGACTGACAGGGACAGAGTCAGTGTTACAAACACTTTGAAGAATTGGAGAAAAGATTTCTCAGACAATGAAATCATCAACAAAGCTTGGACTCTGGTTCCAAGCTTCCTAATCTGGGATGTCTGGAAAGAACGCAATGAAAGGATTTTCAAGAATAAAACTGGCTCAACCCAGAGCATTAATGCACAAATATTTAGACAGCTCAAAGACATTGTTGGTGCCCTTTTAGAGAGACCTCTTGAGGACCCTACTCTGCCCCAAGACGCTTGTATACTGCTGCAATTGGGTCTCCATTCGCTAGTTCCCCAGAGCATAAACAAGGGTGTGAGCCAGATATGCTAGTAAAGACTTCTGGCAACCTCCTCCTCATTGTTTCTTGAAATTCAATATAGATGGAGCCTCTAGAGGTAACCCAGGGATCGCTGGTTTTGGAGGGGTTATCAAAGATGAGCAAGGGTGCATTAAGGATATCTTTCATAGTCATTTGGGGACTACCACTAATAACATGGCGGAGCTCATGGCCTTAAAGCAATGCTTGGAAATACTAATCGAGTCAAATTTACATAATGCCATCATTGAAGCAGACTCTGAATTGATTATTAATGCGGCCAAGAAGATATGTAATGGAAAAGCATCGGGAAAAATTTCCAAACATTAGCGGCTTTTGCAGGTCTTTCAGCGCATTCATACCCACCTTCAAACCCTGAGAACGGTTAGCTTCGTTCATGTGCGAAGAAAAGCCAACATGCTAGCTAATCGTCTAGCGAATGAAGGAGTGTTATGCAAAGAAAGTTACAGCAAGTATGCTTGGGATTCGATACCATCGGGAAAAACGCATGAGGATTGTCAAACACAGGCGGCCAAAGACATGGAGAACTTCCAGACTATTAGGAATGGACAAGAAAGAAGACTAGTGGAAGCCGGAGTGAGTGGAAGCAAAAGTATTTTTTAACCATTGATCCCTCAAAAATGCGTAAAACAGAGCTTTCTACAGGGGAGGGGCACTTGGTAAACAACGAGCTTCTTAGCAAGTCGCCAACCACAGAGCTTGATAGCCTTTGCCATCGAATGGCTATCGGGTGGGAAAGTGATCGAAGGTTAACTATTCAAGTGGACCTGAGGATTTTTAGATCAGCAGTTCATAATCTTCATCGGGTCCGTAAAGAGGTAAAGACCATGCAAGTTTCTGATCCGATATCTCAAAGCACTGTCAAATCAACAGGGACCTTATCGCATGGATACCGGGTTCTAAAAGTAATCGAAGGTTAAGTCTCAAACCGGACCCGAACATTTATAGATCAATGGCTCATAATCTTTATTAGATCCGTGAAACGGGTAAAAGGGGCACATGTTTCCGAGGCGATAGGGTTCGTGACTATCGGTTCTTACGCGATCTGGATCGAAGGGATATCGGGTTTCAACATTGAAGGAGGTTAAGTCCAAGAATGGATCCAAAGTTTTATACATTGACAGTTTATTTACCCTGTCAGCTTCGTAAAGCTGGTAAAGGTCGCGCATATCTCCTACGGGATTTCTTTAACAACCATTGGATAACTAGAGGTCTTATCGAATGGCCATCGGGTTGGATAAGGGGCAGAGGTTTAGATGTAAGATTAAGGTATAAGGTTGCGAGTTTGTTTCGGGTTAATCTTCATCGGGTTAGCCCTTGTTGGTCTTTACACTTTTAAAGACATGTAATATATGTAACATTTCTTGTGATTAATGAAAGGCTCCACTCTTACTTGACCAAAAAAAAACATTTTAATGAAAGCAAGTCTCATCACCAATTACGGCCTCTAGAATTTTGGTGTTTGGAATGGATTTGCAAGTAAAGAGTTTTGGTGTTTGGAATCGATTTGCAAGTAAAAAGTCGGTGTTCAACTCTTGGAGGCTTCATCAAGATCAAAATCAAAACACATGCATCTCATATTACTTAGATTAAAAAAGCATAAAAATTAATTTAATTGTAGCTTTATTTTAAATTATTTCCCCGATTGATGGGGCACATTGACAAAGCGCGTAAAAGGGGAGGGGGGATTGGCCCACCTTTGTCACATCCCTCCATAGGGGGGAGACGGGGTCATCGCACCCTCCACCTGACCATCACATTTAACATCCATGCAGCGCGAGGTATAAAATCCAACCAAGGTACGTACACTGAGATAGTATTGTTAACTATGTTGCGCCCTGTTATCACTGGAACGAGGAAGGGGGCAACTTGCCACCCTGAGTTTGAGTTTCCTACCCAACTCTTGTTTCCATTTGTTTAGAGGGGGAAGGCATAATTCCTCCTGGCTTGGCCTTCCCTTAGTTCGAACTTTGTGCAAACAATTGCATTAATACTCAGCTAAAAGATGCCACTAAAATTTGCTAGCACCCAAGGGTTTGTCTGCTCATTATGATCAATGGTTTGTGGTTTGATTGGAATGGTTGGAGGCTTGGGCCCTACAATTCTTAGCTTCAACACACCTTCATCTTTAGCAATGCTAGAAAATAGGTGCCCTTCACTGTATTTCGTGCTTGGTCTCAATTCCATTTTCCTTTACACTCTATTGGGAACTCGTTGAAATTATTTGTGTTGCCTAGCCGTATAATTCATGTGATATAAGTCATTACATTTCATTCCTTCTCTTAATACATATTTATTCCCTGTGTCCCAGCACATACATTTCATTCCTTCACTTGATACATGGTTATTCCCTGTGTCCCAGCACATATTCGTTCCATTATACCAATACACAGATTGTTTGAGCCTTGACACTTGCACCCACACTATGTTTTGACACCACTACACTTGATTTTCTTGCAAAGTTCATTTGCTAGTCTCTAGTTACTTTGCCTTAGCTTAGCTTCATCTATCAATTACAATTCATTGTTATTGCTCCCAACTTTAGTGTGCTTTCTTGCTATCAATTGCTCTCTCCTGTCGCTTTGTTGGTCATTTGTTTGTCAACCTATCTCCTATAACATGCCTTGTCAACGCATGAGAAGCAAACATGACTCCTCTAGCAGAGGCGAGGGGAGTTTGCGACCCTGCTTCCAAGCCCAAACTACAGCGTAGAGGTATCATGACACAACCCCTAAACACATCCAAACATTTGTGAATCAAGCAGTTGATGAAGCCATCACTGGAAGGATATGCCACACTAATGAGGAAATCCTCTCCTCAACAGTTGAGTGGCTTCAAATTCGGGCCACCGTCAAGGTAGACAAAATCAATACATATGTATTGTAGATTATATCAGCACATCAAAACACTCATCAGCAAAGGCCTCAAGGATATAGACACTAAAAGGAAGCTCTCTCTTCACCTCAACTCCATCCAAACGGAGAACCAGTAGATGTCTCTTGAACTCAGGAACATGGCTCTCCAGTTAACATGAATTGAGGCCATCCTCTCAAAGGGAAAAGGCCCAGCATCACCTAGCACGCTGGTGACACCAAGGTTTCAACATCCAACTAATTTGTTTCATGGTACCTTTTTCTGTTTATTGTGGCATCCTCTCTTGGGTTTGGCGATTCATAGTTATCCTAGACTTTCAATAGCATAGCTACCATTTTGATGCACTTAGGCTTATGCATTCGTATGATAGTATTGGTAAACATGTTAAGGCACGGTATGGATACTGTTTTTTAGGCATATCTGAAATTTTAGACAAAAGAACTATATTTCTGACGTTGGTGTGGTTTCCCAAGTGGCAAACTAGCGACATTATATGTTTACCGCGTTCACAGCTTCACACACACATAAGTTAAGCATATATATACATAAACATGTAACAAATCTTTTAGCCATGGAGATTCACTCTCTACCATGAAAATTCTACACATGTAAATAAAGTTTATTACAATATCATGGGCCAATACTATGGCTTATGAATATCAATGCAAAACCATAAAATACTATGGCTTATCAATACCAATGCCTGAAAAACCATAAGACACTTTTCATATAACTTCTTTTAATTTTATAAATATAGGAAAAAGCATAACTACTTTTATGATCGATAGAAAATTTAAAAAATTATTCTAAAATATTTTTTAAAATTAACTCCTATCATTAATCTAAATAATTATAGATAATTAAATAAAATCTCAAAAACCTATTCCAAAATAAACATACTTATTATAAATAATACAATAAATTTACAAAATCCCTTTATTTCAATAAAAGTGAATCTGCATTAACTTTCAAAATTCCAAATTAACCTCTATCAAAGAAACCCCGAAATTCCACTATATCGAATTATGTATGTATTAACTTTCAAAATTCCAAATTAATCTCTATCAAAGAACCCCAAAATTCCACTATATCGAATTATGTACTTAATGACTGATTAAGTAATTATGCCCTCAATCTGTTTCTGCTCTTTGTATTCTGGCTCTAATTTGGCCCAGTTTCAGAGTGGGCAATACTCACATAAATTTCTAATTCCAAACATCACTCTGCTCCCAGTATCCTGGCTCTAATTTGGCCCAGTTTCAGAGCAGGCAATACTCACATAAATTTCTAATTCCAAGCATCATACCTATATTGGAAATTTGTTATTCTGTTTCTAATTCCAAGCATCACTCTGCTCCCAGTATCCTGGCTCTAATTTGGCCCAGTTTCAGAGTAGGCAATACTCACATCAAGTTCTAATTCCAAGCATCATAGCTATATTGGAAATTTATGATTGTACACTCTGGAGTCTGCATCGATCCCGGCTTTAATTTGACCCAGTTTCAGGGTCGGCAATAACCACATTCTTTTATAAATATGATTTTTAGATGAGTAAAAAGCGAAAGCCCAAATTTCTAATCACAAGTATGATATCTAAATTGGAAATTTCTCATCAAAGAAAACCCCAAAAGTGACCGAACAAACCAGACGTATTAGAATGTTCATAAATCAACCTGGCTTGAGATATGAGAGTCCTAGTTAATTTCTTTACATGGCTTGAGCTCTCAGAGCCCTAGTTAATTTTTTTCTCCCGAGGATGCATGACGATACAAAACAGAAGCACGGTTTCTCTATTTTATCATTATTAAGCATTATTAAGCTTTTCTAAAGTGTTAATCTCTGGACTCCATGGACAAACAGATCAAAGAAAATGGGTTTGCAAAAAAATACCCAGCAAAATTATTTCATTAAATTCCGAAAGAAACCCGAAATCATGAACCAAATAATAAAAGATAAGAGACGTAATAATGCCCTGTACCAGGATCACAGCTAAGATTTTTCTCCCTTTTTCATTTGGGTGGGTGGATGCAAACACATAAACCAAAGCAAATGCCAAAACCAAGAATACAGATGATAAATAATCTACAATACAGAGGATGAATAATCTAATGACCTTCCCTTCTTCTAGGAGGGCAGTATTTCCCTCTTCGAAGAGTGCAGTTTGCACGGATCCTTCCCCTTCAATGCCCATTTCAGATCTCTGTGTTTCTGAACCTCTTTGTGTTATTTATTTGGAATGGATTTACAAGTAAAAAGTTTTGGTGTTTGGAATCGATTTACAAGTAAAAAGTCGATGTTCAACTCTCGAAAGCTTCATCAATGTTCAACTCTCGAAAGCTTCATCAAGATCAAAATCAAAACACATGCATCTCATATTACTTAGATTAAAATAATATAAAAATTAATTTAATTATAACTTTATTTTAAATTATTTCCCATTAATAAAACACATTGACAAAGCCCATAAGAAAAAGGGAAATTGGCCCACCTATTGGCCCACCTTTGTCACATCCCTCCCTAGGGGGAGATGGGGTCATCGCACCCTCCACCTGACCATCACATTTAACATCCATGCAGCGCGAGGTATAAAATCCAACCAAGGTACGTACACTGAGATAGTATTGTTAACTATGTTGCGCCCTGTTATCACTGGAACGACGAAGGGGGCAACTTGCCACCCTGAGTTTGATTTTCCTACCCACCTCTTGTTTCCATTTGTTTAGAGGGGAAGGCATAAGTCCTCCTGGCTTGGCCTTCCCTTAGTTCGAACTTTGTGCAAACAATTGCATTAATACTCAGCTAAAAGATGCCACTAAAATTTGCTAGCACCCAAGGGTTCGTCTGCTCATTATGATCAATGGTTTGTGGTTTGTGGTTTGATTGGAGGCTTGGGCCATACAATTCTTAGCTTCAAAACACCTTCATCTTCAGCAACGCTGGAAAATAGGTGCCCTTCACTGTATTTCGTGCTTGGTCTCAATCCCATTTTCCTTTACACTCTATTGGGATTTGGGAACTCGTTGAAATTATTTGTGTTGCCTAGCCGTATAATTAATGTGATATAAGTCATTACATTTCATTCCTTCTCTTAATACATAGTTATTCCCTGTGTCCCAGCACATACATTTCATTCCTTCTCTTAATACATAGTTATTCCCTGTGTCCCAGCACATACATTTCATTCCTTCTCTTGATACATGGTTATTCCCTGTGTCCCAGCACATATTCGATCCATTATACCAATACACAGATTGTTTGAGCCTTGGCACTTGCACCCACACTATGTTTTGACACCACTACACTTGATTTACTTGATTTTCTTGCAAAGTTAGTTTGCTAGTCACTAGTTACTTTGCCTTAGCTTAGCTTCATCTATCCATTACAATTCATTGTTATTGCTCCCAACTTTAGTGTGCTTTCTTGCTATCAATTGCTCTCTCCTGTCGCTTTGTTGGTCATTTGTTTGTCAACCTATCTCCTATAACATGCGTTGTCAACGCATGAGAAGCAAACACGACTCCTCTAGCAGAGGCGAGGGGAGTTTGCGGCCCTGCTTCCAAGCCCAAGCCCAAACTACAGCGTAGAGGTATCATGACACAACCCCTAAACACATCCAAACATTTGTTAATCAAGCAGCTGATGAAGCCATCACTGGAAGGATATGCACACACTAATGAGGAAATCCTCTCCTCAACAGTTGAGTGGCTTCCAAATTCGGGCCACCGTCAAGGTAGACAAAATCAATACATATGTATTGTAGATTATATCAGCACATCAAAACACTCATTGGCAAAGTCCTCAAGGATATAGACACTAAAAGAAGCTCTCTCTTCACCTCAACTCCATCCAAACGGAGAACCAGTAGATTTCTCTTGAACTCAGGAACATGGCTCTCCAGTTAACACGAATTGAGGCCATCCTCTCAAAGGGAAAAGGCCCAGCATCACCTAGCACGCTGGTGACACCAAGGTTTCAACATCCAACTAATTTGTTTCATGGTACCTTTTTCCGTTTATTGTGGCATCCTCTCTTGGGTTTGGCGATTCATAGTTATCCTAGACTTTCAATAGCATAGCTACCATTTTGATGCACTTAGGCTTATGCATTCGTATGATAGTATTGGTAAACATGTTAAGGCATGGTATGGATACTGTTTTTTAGGCATATTTAAAATTTTAGACAAAAGAACTATGTTTCCGATGTTGGTGTGGTTTTCCAAGTGGCAAACTAGCGACATTATATGTTTACCGCGTTCACAACTTCACACACACATATAAGTTAAGCACATATATACATAAACATGTAACAAATTTTTTAGCCATGCAGATTCACCCTTACTTTACCATGAAAATTCTACACATATAAATAAAGTTTATTACAATATCATAGGCCAATACTATGGCTTATCAATACCAATGCAAAACCATAAAATACTATGGCTTATCAATACCAATGCCTGAAAAACCATAAAACACTTATTCATATAACTTCTTTTAATTAATTTTAAAAAGATAAAAATGGCATAACTACTTTTATGATAAAATTTCAACCTTTAATTTGTAGCTTACTATTAAAAATATTCTAAAATATTTTTTTAGAAATTAAATTCCTATCATTAATCTAATAATTTATAAATAATTAAATTAAAATCCCAAAACCTATTCCAAAATAAACATACTTATTATAAATAATACAACAAATATACAAAAACATAACCAACAAAAAAAAAATCCCTTTATTCCAATAAAAGTGAATCTGTATTAACTTTCAAAATTCCAAATTAACCTCTATCAAAGAACCCCAAAATTCCACTATATCGAATTATGTACTTAATGACTGATTAAGTAATTATGCCCTCAATCTGTTTCTGCTCCTAGTATTCTGGCTCTAATTTGGCCCAGTTTCAGAGTGGGCAATACTCACATAAATTTCTAATTCCAAGCATCACTCTGCTCCCAGTATCCTGGCTCTAATTTGGCCCAGTTTCAGAGCAGGCAATACTCACATAAATTTCTAATTCCAAGCATCATAGCTATATTGGAAATTTGTTATTCTGTTTCTAATTCCAAGCATCACTCTGCTCCCAGTATCCTGGCTCTAATTTGGCCCAGTTTCAGAGTAGGCAATACTCACATGAAGTTCTAATTCCAAGCATCATAGCTATATTAGAAAGTTGTGATGATTGTACACTCTGGAGTCTGCATCGATCCCGGCTTTAATTTGACCCAGTTTCAGGGTCGGCAATAACCACATTCTTTTATAAATATGATTTTTAGATAAGTAAAAAGCGAAAGCCCAAATTTCTAATCACAAGTATGATATCTAAATTGGAAATTTCTCATCAAAGAAAACCCCAAAAGTGACCGAACAAACCAGAAGTATTAGAATGTTCATAAATCAACCTGGCTTGAGATATCAGAGTCCTAGTTAATTTCTTTACATGGCTTGAGTTCTCAGAGCCCTAGTTAATTTTTTTCTCCCGAGGATTGATGACGATACAAAACAGAAGCACGGTTTCTCTATTTCATCATTATTAAGCTTTTCTAAAGTGTTAATCTCTTGACTCCATGGACAAACAGATAAAAGAAAATGGGTTTGCAAAAAAGTACCCAACAAAATTATTTCATTAAATTCCGAAAGAAACATGAAATCATGAACCAAATAATAGAAGATAAGAGATGTAATAATGCCCTGTACCAGGAGTACAGCTAAGATTTTTCTCCCTTTTTCATTTGGGTGGGTGGATGCAAACACATAAACCAGAGGAAATCCCAAAACGAAGAATACAGATGATAAATAATCTACAATACAGAGGATGAATAATCTACTGACCTTCCCTTCCTGTAAGAGGGCAGTATTTCCCTCTTCTAAGAGTGCAGTTTGCACTGATCCTTCCCCTTCAACCCCCATCTCAGATCTCTGTGTTTCTGAACCTCTGTGTGTTATCTGATTATAGAAAACACAACGAAATCCCTGCCTATAAACAATGCGGAGATGGATAAGTTGTGACTTATAAGGTACGGCAAGGAAGATGCTTAGTGGTCACCCCTCTACCAGGCCAAATGAATATAAATAATTAATAAGAATAGGAAAATATACCATTATCATTTGGGCACGAATCTCAAACGTCACCAGCTACCAGTCGTAGTAAAGAGGAAAAGCAGGTAGCTCATATCATCCAATGAGAGCGGGGTGACGTTTCTTGAACTTTGAACGGACCCGCGGAATCTACAAAAAGTGGGGATTATTGAGGAGGTACGAAATCTCATACGAGTAGGGCACCGGAACGTTTGCCCGACTAATATCACCATTTTCGTCGTTTATCCGCGAGAAGAAAATTATGGTTAGATTTTAGATTTTTTGTGCATTATATTAAGAAAGAAATTGTTTTTTGATTAATTATATTATTGAGTTTTAATGGATATTTTAAACCAATTAATATATTTAATTGAACACTATCATCAATACAGATTTTTTTTCAAGATTTGATTAGTTATATAAATTCAAATTTTAAAAACATTAAAAATTTTAATTTAATTTTCAAATATTTAAAAAATAATATTAATAATTAATTTGTTTTTAATTTGTTAAAATTATTTGTATTGATGATGATGATGGTTAATGTCTGTTGAGACTAAACATTGGTCTATCGGACCTAAAGAAACAAATTATTTATTTTGATTTAAGATTTTATTCATATGCTTAAAAAGCTTGGAGAGAAGCCTTAGAGCTCACTATAATCTTGACATTGTAAAAGGCTAGGAAGGTCAACATTGCAACAAAGACTATGAAACTGAGATCTAATGTGGTTGTACGCGGGGCATTCTAAGAGAAAGTGATTTTCATCTTCGATGTTCATATTGTCACAGAGATGGCAGATCCTTTCCATCCATGGTGTTTTAGGAACTGCCCAACGACCTGTTTCATTATGGAGCTCATGAGAGGTCATTCTAATCTTGGCTATATTAATTTTCTTCTGAGCTAGTTAAAACAGAGAGATACTTTTAATCTTCTAGGGTGGGTTTGATGACCTCCTTATAATATCTTAATTTTCTTTTAACTGTTAAATCTTTCTCACGCCATATTTTTTCTTTGAACTTAGAAATAACAATATTTTTAATGTTATTAATGTTTTGTAATGCAACATTCTCGTCGATCTCCCAATGGTTTAACCAGGCCCTCGTGTCTTTATACCAACCTCATTTGAGCCTTAGGTGCTTTTGGCTGGAATTTAAAGCTAGCTTAGGAAGTCTATGGTTTCCTATGTTGTTGATTTTGTGCTTGTACAATAGAAGCCTAGTCATAGCTAGGCTCTCGATAGGGGAAAGACCCACTTCTATTAGGGGAATAGGATAGGGTGTTTTGCTTTTAATTTTGAGGTTATACATTATAAAACGCTTCTGGATTTGTTCAATCTTTCTCTAGGATTCTCTAGAGATGCTACAACCCCAAACCTCACATCCATATAAGATAACAGGAGTGACTAAAGTTTCAAAGAGGAACTTCTTTCTATCCCACATTACGAGGTTTGTCATTTTACAATTATTTTCAAGACCAAAATAAGCTTTCCACCCACCATTAATCATTTTCTTAATGCTATAGTTCTAATTGAGCTTGTGATGAATATCAATTCCTAGGTACTTGTAAGACGACACTTCCTTCAAGTTACTATTGTCATACATAAAATTAGCGTAAGTGTCCTTCTTGGATTTGATAATCATAATTTTTGTTTTGTCAGTGTTAACAATCATACCCATGGTAGAGCAAAAATCCTTAAGAAGTCTAAGTTGCTTATCAAGATCAGATGGGCACCTTGCGAGAAGAACAATATCGTTAGCATAGAGAAGAAGGATGATGACTATCCCAGCTAAGATCAGGCCAGCACAACCTACTTCCTCTAAACAACCTTCTAGCTTGTCGATGTAAATGCCAAATAAGGTAGGGGAGAGGGGTCAACCTTGTTTAACTTCGATATTACACTTAATCTCTTTCGACCATCCCTCATTGTTCTTTAACTTGGCAATTACATTCTCGTATAACTTTATAACGGTAGCTCTCAACTTGAAAGGAACCTTTAGCTCTTCTAATCTATTCCATAGGTTGTTTCTAGGAACCGTATCGAAAGCCTTTCTAAAATCCACGATGCAACAAAAGAGATTGGATTTATCATTGCGGCATTCCTTCACAATGATCCTAAGCATAACAAGGTGGTCCATTGTTGAGTGTTGCCTTCTAAAACCCGCTTGGCCTTTAGCCCACTTAGCTTCATTTTCAAGCCATATGCTCAACTTATTTTCCGAAATAATACCATATAGCTTGGCTAAGAGAGGGCTGATCATAATTGTCCGATAATTAAAGGGGTTATTTGTATCCCCACTTTTAAAAATAGGGATAATGAGGCTCTGAGTCCATGGTTTAGGGAACCCTTGCTTGACCGCTTGATTGAAAAGCTTGTGGATGTGGGGGATGAGGACAGGACCTCCAACTTTTAAGATTTATGCCTCGTAACCTTCAATATTCTTAGTTTTCCCATTTGCCAAGCGTTTAACCCCAAAATCAATGTCTTCTAATGAGAAAACTTATTTCGTTGTGAGCAGGGTTTCAAAGTTATCCATGACATTTGGAGATTCATAAAGCTTTTTAAGATAGGAATTCCAATCGTGTAAACCAATTTTATTATTATCTTTAGTTTTCCTAGTTAGATCTCCCTCCAGAACTTCTTAGGAGCTACTTTAGAGAGGTGTAAGAGACACTCTTGTCTTTTACGAATATTATTATTTTATGAATATTATTATAAAAAATTAAAATTAAAAATTTATAAAACAAACTTTTGCTTTAAAATAAAAATGTAGCAATTGTCTTTAAAATTAAACTAATAGTTTATTACATCAATTTTATTTAAAAATTTGATTTTTAATAAAATAAGATAATAATTATATTTTTTTTATGATTAATTATTTTTATAAAATAAAATTCACATCGTCTTTTCTTCATTAATTTTTAAAAAATCGTCTTCTAAACCATAACTATAAACTATTGAGACTATAATAATATATTGTAAGGATTAATTCTAAATTTACCTATTAAATATTTTTGTTTTTATTTTTTATTTTTGGAAATGTGTTTTTTTTTTATATATATTTACTTATTTTTTTTTTTTTAATATAATTTTTCTAGAACTTATTTGGAATCCCTCCAAATTTTTATAATATATAACATTACTTATTATTTATTTAAATAAAAATTTTAAATGTGTGGTAATAAAATTGGCATTAAGCAAAGGTTATTCCTTTTTATATTACTACATTAATATATAAAATTTTTAATA
Source organism: Pinus taeda (assembly GCA_000404065.3). Taxonomy (NCBI): domain Eukaryota; kingdom Viridiplantae; phylum Streptophyta; class Pinopsida; order Pinales; family Pinaceae; genus Pinus; species Pinus taeda. The sequence continues at coordinate 283,609 of APFE030888365.1, read as the reverse complement.
GCAAATTAAAATAATATCTAATATAATATAAATCTTTTAGAATGGAGTTTATTTTATTTTTTATTTTACCTAGTACATTATGTCTAAATTAATTTATAATATATCGATAGTGATCCATTGAGACCAAACTTTGTTCCTCGGACTTAAAGCGTTTTTGTTATGGATTTAAGATTTTATTCCTATGCTCAAAAAGCTTGGAGAGAAGCCTCCCGAGCTCACTGTAATTTTGACAACGTAAAAAGCTAGGAAGGGGAGTATTGCAACAAAGATTTTGAAACTGAGATCTAATGTGGTTGTACGTGGGGCACTCTAAGAGGAAGTGATTTTCATCCTCGATGTTCATATTCTCACATAGATGGCAGAACCTTCCATCCATGGTGTTTTAGGAACTGCCCAATGACCCATTTCACTATGGAGCTCATATGAGTTCATTCAAATCTTGGCTATATTAATTTTCTTCTTTGAGCTAGTTAAAACAAAGAAATAATTTTGATCTTCTAGAGTGGGGTTAATGACCTCCTTACAATATCTTACTTTTCTTTTAGCTGCTAAATCTTTCTTGCGCTACATTTTTCTTTGAATTTAGAAGTAAAATATTTTTAATGTTATTAATGTTTTGTAATGCAACATTCTCGTCGATCTCCCAATGGTTTAACCAGGTCCTGGTGTCTTTATACCAACCTTGTTTGAGCCTTAGGTGGTTTTGGTTGGAATTTAAAGCTAGCTTAGGAAGTCTATGGTCTCCTATGTTATTGAGTTTGTGCTTGTACAACAGAAGCCTAGTCATAGCTAGGTTCTCAATAGGGGAAAGACCCACTTCTATAAGGAAAATAGGATAGGGTGTGTTGCTTTTAATTTTGAGGTTATACGTTATAAAACGCTTCTGGATTTGCTCAATCTTTCTCCAGGATTCTCTAGAGATGCTACAACCTCAAACCTCACATCCATATAAGATAACCGGAGTGACTAAATTTTCAAAGAGGAACTTCTTTCTATCCCACATTACGAGGTTTGTCGTTTTACAATTATTTTCAAAACCAAAATAAGCTTTCCATCCCCCATTAATCCTTTTCTCAATCCTATAGTTCCAATTGAGCTTGCGATGAATATCAATTCCTAAGTACTTGTAGGAAGACACTTCCTCCAAGTTACTATTGTCATACATAAAATTAGCATAAGTGTCCTTCTTGGATTTGATAATAATAACTTTTGTTTTGTCAGTGTTAACAATCATATCCATGCTAGAGCAGAAACCCTTAAGAAGTATAAGTTGCTTATCAAGATCAGATGGGCACCTTGCAAGAAGAACAATATCGTCAGCATAGAGAAGAAGGATGATGCATATCCCAACTAAGATCGTGCCAGCACATCTTGCTTCCTCTAAACAACCTTCTAATTTGTCGATGTAAATGCCAAATAGGGTAGGGATGAGGGGGCAACCTTGGCAAAATTATAATACATATAATTTTTTTAAGCTTGGAGTATGTTTAAAATTGTTTGTGCTTGGTTAAAATCTTGTCTTTCTAAGATGTAAAGAAATAGTAATGGTCTAAAACTGAGAAAAATCATGAGAGACATACGTGAGTGAATTCTTGCTATGGGTCATTTTAGTGCCTTGATTTTCCTTTGAATAAGAGTCATGAATCAGTCTATATTAATTGATAACTATCCTAAATCTATATCAGCTTAATGAAACCTAAAAATAATTGTCCTCACTACTAATTAAACAAACAAATTATAATAAATTTCTCTTTTAAAAACAATACATATATTTTTTCTCAAAACACTTAATTTATTTGTAATATTATTTCATGCCATTAAAATAAACTTTGCATTTCAGCCTCATCCAAAAGTAATATCACGCCTTCGAACGATCACATTAAGTAATCATATCATAACAGACAAAGGAATATACACGTTAACTTTCGAAACTCAAAGTTATTATTGGTCCCCGCTAAGGAGTATCTTTCTCTTTTTTTTCTTTTTCTTTTTTCTTTTTTCATTTTGAGACATTTTACTTTTCATTTTTGATATTTTGTAAATTGTTTTATTTTATTTTTGTATGGATGAAAATATATGATGTGATTTCATGTTATTATATATTTGTAAATATAATTATTAAGTTCAAAGATTTGTATGAAGGTGATGTGTAAATATGTTTATATATTTTAAAATAAAAATAAATATTTTCTAAATAGAAAAATAATGTCAACTATAATAAAAAATAAAAATAAAAATATGTTGTGTATATTTAATTAGTTTCTATATGACCTAATATAATTTCATGTAAAAAAAGTACACATTCAGTCATCAATTATGAACTGCAACATAGAAGATGGGTGAAATGGAGCGTGTATGTGCTAGGGTTTCACAAGCGGGGTTTGCGGGACTGGGATCAAAGGCCATGAACCGGTCCATGGAGGGTGCGTATGGTGACTATGGAGCTGTGGCGCCTGGCCTCTAGCGGGTTCTACACTCTGGATGGGCATATGCTGAGGTGCCTATGATGCAAGGGCATCCTAGATTTCAGAACACAGGGTACCCGAAGCAACCAGAGGAAGGAGAACAGGACCCTGTGGATGCCTTCATCCTTAGGGCAACCAAATGAAACAAGCTTTGGATGAAAAAACCCTTGCAGATGGGTTTGAAGTATCTGAGAAAGGTGGCGACAGCTAGGATAATTGTGGACGTGGACTATTCATCGCTTCGCAACATCATACCGGAACTCATCTGCTATCACAACAGAACCACTCACGTCAGAGTGAACACGAATAGAAATCCCTCAATACTCCCAGATTTGTAGTACTACCAGCATGTCGACTTTGGAATGGAGGTTGGGTGTTTACAACAAACAAGCCTGCAAGAAGTCATACAACATGAAAACCAAATATTAGTGTAATGCACGCCGGACACAGAGGCAATAGGCTCCATGGAAAAATTTAGGGGCTAATATACGCAGGTAGGCTAATTTCCCATGATTTTTACAACAACAAAAAAAATCGTCAATATCCATTTTTTCTAAAAATGATTCGCCCAGATTTTACAAAATAAAATTATTTTACCTTTAATGTCACCAACATTATATATATACTATATATCAAATCATTATAAATTTGAATAATTTTACAAATATATCAATACACATTTTATAGTTTGTATATTAGGGACTAATGAGATTCGCCAATGTTTTTAAACTTCAAGATAATTTTCCATCCTTAAAATTTTCCTTGATAGGCTCTTAAGAAAATAAGGATAAAAGCCCTCTGTTCCAGGAAATCCACACTTATATTTTCTCTCAAAAGACAGATCCGGAGCATCCGCTGAGATTGGGCATAGTTGGGATGGCTCCTGTTACGAACCCATTCAACAATCATCCCAAACAGACCTCAACACATAGTGGATCCCCTGTAGCATAATGGTTAAGTGGCAACATGATGGATATAGATGCCCTGCATTTGGTAAAATCAATACGCTTTCAAATTTTTATAAAAACCCTTGCAGGGATGTCTTTATTAGTTTGGGTTTTGCATCAAACTGTGTGATGCATCTGAAGCAAATCATCTCCCAAAATAATGGATACCCTACGTATTTACGATATTTGATCTTTGGGGGCAGAGCATTGCAGGATAACCGGACCCTGATGGGCTATAATATCATATCAAATTCTTCTATAACACTCAATCTGAGACTGCGAGGTGGCGCTGCAGCCTCCAGCAAAATTAAAAATGTAGGAGGGATTGGGAGCAGTACATCAAAAAACACAAAATCAAAATAGAAGCAAATAAATGGAGGTCTTTCCTTTAAAAATATCCTACAAGGAAAAAATGCAGCGACAACACCATCAAAGCAAACAGGTACTGAACCTAGTCCATATATAGTCGAGAAACTGAACTAGACTCCAGAACTAAATATAGACATTCCATAAACAAATGAGCATTGTGCTACATTTGAATCACAAGCCATTATAATATGTCGATTCAACTATTTCTGGCCAAAACCAACAAAGCTTTTTCATTGAATTTTCACTAACTGGACTATTCATTGTGAAATACACCTCTGCTCCAAGGGGTCCTTCATTGTCAAATTCCCAACACCGGATGAAAGGGACATTATCCTTCAGGAAGAACCATGGTTCTGGGGATCGACGGGCCTCTTCATCTCACCCTGGTTTCCGGAATTTGATGCAAATACCATGGTCATTTCCAGGATGTTGGTTTGGGTTCGTTTGCACAACCTCCCTCTACATTTTTGGGACAATCAACTCCTTGCTGGTATTGGGAACATCATTGGGAGATGCATCAAAACGAACACCCAAAGATTGGAGGAAAGAGTCTTCACAGTCGAACGAATTTGTGGAATTAGATCTCAACAAAGACTCACCGAATCAAATACAACTTATTCACAGACAACAGAACTGAACACAAATTTTAGATTATGAAAACACAAGCTTCAAATCCAGAATCTGTTGGAAAACATGACACCTACAAAATACGTGCCCTGAAGCCAAGAAAGACACCTGAAGAAAGAAGAAGATTGGGAAACAGCCCAAAGGATGGCAATTTCCCCCACCCGAGTCTGATGAGGAAGAGGATGAAGCAAAGGAAGAACCCACACCTAATGAGAACAATCAGATAGCCAAAGAACCAAAATTACAGGAGAATAACTGATAATATCCAATTGAACCACAGAGATATTTGACAAAGATTCCAGAAGCAATGGATACCAGTGGAATCAAACGCCTACATACTTCAGACACCTCAAATTCAGACAAGGACAATGCAAGCCCTGATGATGGCAATCATCTTGCTCTTGTTTCTTCGTCGATGTCACAAGGTGAGTGGCGCAAGGTAGATAAAAAGAAAGTGAGAAAAGCGTGAATTTTCCCTCCATCTGTATATTAGTTTGTTTTCATATGAACTTTTGATCAACAACCATGGACTTATTGATATAATGCGCCTCAGAATATGCAACATGTAATTTTGTTTTCATTAATAAAATTACGATTTTTTCCTAGGAAAATAATATAATTTCATGTAAAGTAATTAGAAGTAAAAAAAAAATGTGAGTAAGATATTTAAACCTTATACTTTTCAAAAATATTTTAACACATGATATCAACTTCATATATATCTATACAAGAAAATGTTAAAATAAAATATTTTAATGTTGTATACAATAAAATATCCAATGTGAGTTATGGATAAAATATTTTAACATGAATTAATATTGAGGTATACTTAAATATATGTTAATAACAAAAAAACAAGTTTAATGTGTGTTGGCAAAATGGCTCAATGCACATGTTATGTAATCTCTATAACATTCAAAAATACAATTTAAACAATAAAATATCACACATTGTTTTTTGCACTCTAAAATAAGTTTCACCTAAAGAAATTTGATCCCTCTGGGCTCTTGTTAGATTTGTGGTTAAATAGATCTATGTTGGTTCTACATCCCAATGTGAAGGCGACGGGTAAGTATGTTTGTACATCTTAAAATGAAAATAAAATATTCTCTAACTATAAGAAAAAAATAAAATAAAATAAAATATGTTATGAAAATTTAATTAGTTGTCCATATGACCTAATATAATTTCATGTAAAGTAATTAGAAGTAAAAAAAAATGTGTGTAAGATGTTTAAACCTTACACTTTTCAAAAATATTTTAACAGATGATATCAACTTCATATGTGTGTGTGTGTTAAAAGTATGTTAAAATAAAATATTCTAATGTTGTATACAATAAAATATCCAATATGAGTTATAGATAAAATATTTTAATATGAACTAATATCGATATATATTTAAAGGAGTTGCCTTTAGTGCGACTTTTTGGACATTCTTGTGTCTAATCTGGGGGAAATTTTTGAGTTGAAACCTTGATTTGTGTTATTTAAACTGATTTTTTGACTCTATATATGGATTTGTACCTTGAAAAATCCCTAGGGCACTTTGATTGTGCAGGGGTTACCCATCAAACTTGTGATTTCAATAAATTATTGTCGGATTTTAGAGAAATTAGACCGGAAAAACCCACCGAAAAAGCTTCCAAAAGTCTCACTAAAGGCAACTCGATAGTTAAATATATATTAATAACAAAAAAACAAGTTTAATTTGCATTGATAAAATGGCTCAATGCATATGTTATGTAATCTATATAACATTCAAAAATATAGTTTAAACAATAAAAAACTACACATTATTTTTTGCACTCTATAATAAGTTTGCACCTGAAGAAATTTTATCCCTCTAGGCTCATGTTAGATCCTTGGTCAAGATGGATGTATGTTGGTTAGTATAGTTTTCAAATGTAAGGGAAAGAAAATATCAAAGTTAATTGTAGTGGTTATGTTTGTTTAAAAGTTATGGATTTTGTTTTTGGATGGAAAATGAATCATTTCATAAAGTCAATTTTCATCTCACACCTCATGGAATATTTTCAATGATCCTATAATTCCAAACCTAAATTGTCTAGTTGATCGCCCACTTATAATAATCATAGACATGTAACCATGACTTTTACAGAGAGAAATAGAATAGGAAGAGGAGGCAATGATTAAGAGGGCGAAGAGAATGATGGTGCAAAACAACAACCTGCTAGTGTTGGCAAAAGAAGTTAACATGAAGATGAAGAGTGCATGCATGGGGGGTGCCAAGCATAGACAAGTCGATTACACTAACAAATGGAACATAGACCAATCAGCAAATACCACATGGTGGTTTGCAGGATATGACCCAAATCAAACATCAATTGACAAATGTCAACGTTCAAGAGGCTCTATACAAACAACAAAACTTTCCACCCCAATTGTCATAATAGCATTATTTTACTCATAAAGACAAATTAATGCACCCTCTCACTTTAATCTAACTCCAATTCTCTTTTAAGAAGTGTGATTAGAAAGTTCTTGTGAGAAAAAATGTATGCAGTATAATTGCACCAAGAGAAATAAGTGTTATAGAATCCATGTGAGATGTTGAACACTTTGTCTGTGTGCACAGGGATATGTATGGAACATTATAGAAAAAATCATTATTAATGATGACTTGGTAAAAATAGGTAGGTAATATAGTCCCCTCTAGAGTTCAAATCTCCCTAGGTGACATGCTAATGCTTATTCGGATGCTTGCAGATTTGCATTAAAGTGCATAACAACATTTATGCCTAATTATGAATCTTGAATATTTTTGATAAAATAAATATCTCCACTAACCATTCCTTAGCTTAAGATAACTAAATTTTAATGGTGCTAATTGTTCCCTATAAATGCATTAACCTCATCATGATAAGAGGAAACCACTTTATATAAAAACCTACGCTTTTAAAAAATCAAAATACTATTATTTTTTTGAAATCAACATAATTCGTCAGTGTCATCAAGCATTATGCCCCAAAATCGATCCATTGATCTCAGTTAGGGTTTTCACATCCCCCTACTCCTAAACTCACATGGCCTCCCCATGGGGGTGAGGGAGTAACCCCTCCTTTAGCAATATTGTAGCGGGAAGAGCCATCAAAAATAAATATTGTAGACCTAGCAACCCAAATCAACAAGGAATAATCAACAATAGCATCAAAAGACCAAAACCATAATAGAAGAACTAGTACAACTAGACACAAAATCCTATCTTAAAACTCAAAGGAGAGCGCACAAGTAAACACCAAGTAACAACTCCAAACGTACATTTGTTTCTTTAGGAGTAAAAAGCAATATTAATAAGGAACACTCAAAGGAGCAAAAGAAAATAAAAAAATACAAAAGAGGTAGGAAAAACAACAAACAAGTAATTGAGGAAACATGGGAATATCTTGTAAGCGCGGGTACCATAGTCTTGATGATAGAGGCATCTCAACCTGCTCCCCCACACTCTCAATAAAAATAATATCATGGAACATTAGGGCTCTCAATGGAAAATCTAAACATAGACTTCTCGAAAACAAAATAAGACAAGAAAATCATGGCATTTTCATGCTTCAGGAAACTAAATTCCCTATAGAAATTCTTCAAAACATCTCCAAATGTATTTGGAAAAACTTTTACGTTATAGTCAATGATGCTTGTGGCGCATTAGGAGGTATATCCATTCTTTGGAACCTTGATAACATAATCTAGCAAGATTCTCTAGCCAACTAAAAAACCATAACAACTAGATTTCACATTTTGGGATCTACAAAGATGGGATTCATTACCAATGTATATGGCCCAACACAACTCAAGGAAAAGAAAAAACCTTTCTTCCATTGTCTTCAAAATCTAGTGCATATCATGGGGGATAATTACTAAATGGTGGGAGGAGGCTTCAACCTAATCAAGTCTCTTAAAGAAAAGAAGGGAGGGAATCAGAAAATTGGACGAGGACTCACAGGTCTTCATTGAATTTTTGCATAGTTAAAAAATAGTGGATTTAGAGACCAACAACGGTGTCTTCACCTAGAATAATAGAAGAGGAGGCTAATCATAAGTAGCATCTCAACTTGACAAGTATTTAATTTATGAAATCCTTCTCCTCTCACGGTTCAACTTTCAAGCCTCACTTTTGTCTTTCCATGGCTCAGACCATTTGCCCATAAAGATAGTCGTAGATTGGATAAGAATGCCATGAAACAAACATTTATGCTTTGAGGCATTCTACATGATCAAGAGCTCAAAATTTGTCAAAATTTCAAAGTGTCATAAATTCTATAAATTTAGCTTCAAATTGAAGAGTTCGTCATTCTCAATCCAATGGTGCAAACAACACTCAAATCCAAGTTTGTATGCAGAAGTTTGAGATGGTCAAAGTTTAGGGTTGACTTGATGACATGGCAGGATTGGATGACATAGAAAAGGTCCTATCTAATCAGGGGGTGCCAAGTGGCATCCCGCCATTGGCCCTCGCAAATAGCATACCGTAGTGGAAAGGTGAATCGGGTAAGAATCGGCCCCCAAACAAAGTCAATTGCGCTTAGCGAAATCGCATATTGCAGGAAAGGATATCGGCCCTGACCCCGACAGTTTATGGAGTGTGATGTGATGCAATCGCATATCGCAATCGCATCGGCCATAATTTATTGGCCCAGTCCAAGCACAGTTAAGTCTGGAATGCGATAACGATGATTACGATGAGCGGGAGGTTCCAGATGCAATATTGTATCGTGTTGCAGTTTATAATCTGGTGGGTCCCTTATCGCTAGTTCACATGTTTCATGTGTTAAAGTCTTGTATAATGTGTATTACCCCTGGCATGTCGATTGCGATATCTGACAGACTACGGGACTGCCGCTGTAACCATCGAACCTAACCGCAAGTGTGGCCACTCAGCCCTTAACCGCTAGATTAGCAGGATTGATGGTGGAACCGTTGTTTGTGGTGGAACTGCTAGTTTTTTTTGCAGTTAGTGAATTTAACTAGCAGTAAGCCAGATTTGGAGGAGGAAATTGTGGTGAGACTGGTAGAAGTCATAACTAGGGCAATTTTCGACCAATTTGGATGCAAAAAGAGGCTAGATAGCCATTTTTGGGCATTCTGAACTCATTGGAACATGTTTTGGAGTCAAAGGAAAACTTTTGGATAGGCTTTTTGCAAAGTGAATCCTATGGGTGCCCTAGTCAACCAGAGTGTTGATTCAATTTATGGAGGAGTTCCAAGATGGAGATAACCTTGTAGGGGTATTCCAGCCTCCATATGTCTTCTGTAGCAGCCATTACAACAGTGTTATAGCTGTATTTCTTCTTTGCTCCATATGTGTATGGCGAAAGAGACTTATTAAGTACTGCAAGTGGATTGTTGTACTTGTTTATGCTCTTGGAAGTTAAAGTACGGGGTTTTGATTTGAGAGCCCTTAACTTGCTGATTGTTTCATGACTAACTGTAGGTTGTCATATGTTTAGAGAGAATTGTTTACAGAAGAATGTTTCCTTGAAGGGGAAACTAGCCACTCTTTTTGTCAGCACATTTATGTACTCTTTACCTAAAGAATTTTGAGCATAATGAGAAGGGGTCATGCCTTTAGATTTGATCCAAGGAGATGTAGCCCAAGATTGGTGAACTCCTTTATCAATGGTTGGTGTATTATTGTTTGATGCATGCTTCCATTTAGTGTTTTGGTTTCATGTTTTAAGTTTTTATTCATGAAACTATCTTAAGAAAAACCACATAAAATTCATTCTTTTACTTGCTATTTTGGAGTACAACCTCAAGCACATTTTTATATTCTAATGAGGGGGAATTAGCATAGCATTACTAATCTGCCCCAATTCAGATCAGGTTGGTATCAGCGCTATGGTTTTGCCTTATGCAGGGAGGAATTGACTGTTGTTTGCAAATAAATGTGTTTTCAAGCTCATTGAGGAGAAGGTTTTGGAAAGGAGAGCAATATTGTTTCAATCTCTACCACCAAGTTCTACCTCAAATTGCAGTAAAAGCTTCAAACAAAGCATGTCCCAAGGAGAAGAGCCTGCAAGAATGTCAGAGGATGTGAAGGCTTTTAGAAAGGCTTTCTTAGACATGGCAGAAATGGTGAAAGTCCTCTATGAAGAGAGGAGTACCAATTTGCAAGGTGAAGGATCTAGACCTCCAAGAGGAGAATGTTATCCAAGGGAACAAGGTAAAAATAATGGTGATAAACCACCATCTTCTCCACAATCTTCATGCTTTTCTACAACTATTATGCAAGATGCTAGTGTAGAAAGTCCTTTAGAGAAGGTAGATCGACAAGTTTGTACCTTTTGTCCACATGATGTGGAAAATGAGGTTCAATCAGCACCCAAGTTCGAGGAGCTGAAAGAAGAGAGTCGAAGAGTCCAAGAGGACACATCTTGAATCAAAAGGGAATTTGAAAGCATCTTCATATGCCAATCAAAGGATGCAGCAAATGGTAAGAATTTACATGCTTCTTCCTCATGCGAAAGTATTGATTTAAATTTATTTGCGGCCTTTGAAAAACACAGTAAAGGCATTGGATCCAAACTCTTAACCAAGATGGGTTACAAGGGAGGAGGCCTTGGCATAAACCTGTAAGGCATTGAAAATCCAATTGCAGCTGGGGAAAGGCCCAAATACGAAGGCTTAGGCTATGTCGTCAAAGAAGAATGGTCTTTTAGCGATGGTTCATGGGTCACGTGTTCCTATTGTCGTAAGGGAGGACACGAGGAGGCAAGGTGTTGGAGCCTGCACACGAAACTGGTTCTTGCGTGGTTCCTCAAACGTAAGGAGGATTCGAAGGGCAAAATGTCTCCAAATAGAGATGAAAGCATCGAAGAAGAGGGGAAGCATAGATCTTCCATCCACGCAAGTTCCTCACACAGGCAACGTAAGCCAAAGGACAATAGACAGAGGTATAACCATTATGTTCATTCAAGTTCTGTTTATTCGACTGTTGTTAAAGCAAATGTGTTTCATGATGGAAATCAAAACGTGGATTTGAATAACGTGTTAAGGAAAATGTTTCCATGCACATTTTTCCTTTCATCTAACCATTGTGTAGATAAGTGAGATAAGAGGAAAGCAATCATCGAGAAGATGTCTATGTCTATTGGAATTGAGACCGAAAGGAGAAAATCTCATCCAAAGATAAAGGTAAGTGAGTCGAGAGGACCTCAAAAGAATTTATGTAGTCACTGCAATATCAGTGGGCATTGGGTCGAGAAGTGTTGGAAATTGTTTCCACATATTCATCTTGGTAAGGGCAAGCAAATCGTGCAGGCACCAGAAGAGGAAGCGACAATATAAAAAGTGGCGCAAGATGCAACCATCCCTTAAACAACTTCAGAAGAAGAGAAAGTTCAAACAAAGGATTCATTCACCTAGTTGGGTAAGAAATGGGAGGACTATTTGTCTAGCTGAAGTCTGTAAGTTTCTATTTTTCACTAGTTGCATATCCCCATAGTTGGGTAATTTGTAAAAGTGATGTTCATAAATAAATCACTTATCTGCAACAATGTTTTTCTTTAAGCATTACAATGCTGGTTTGGATTGTTGATAGTCAATTTGAATGGAGAAATTTGGGAATCAAGTTCATTCCATTTTGTAAAATTATTTCTTGAAAAAAATTTGTAAAAAACATTTTAAGGCTGTTGTATGAGTAGTTGCAGTACATTTAGTATGTTCCAAAATTGTGTAGCACTCCAGTTATACGAGTATTCACTATGTGAAGCTTGTTTTGGGTTCATTTGACAAATTCTTTTAGGATCTTATCCTTGATAAGGATTTTGCAGATAATCTTCTTGGAATTCTTCTTGGGAAGGATGTTGTTGTGGATGGCCATAGTAACATGGACAGGTCCATAAGAACATCAAACTTGAGTCTTTTTGTCACATAGCGAAACATGTAATTTGCAAGATGGTACTATAGGTTTGCAGGGGATGTAGGCGTCATCTCATCGCTTATGGCTCCGAAGAAAAAAGGTGAAGGAGAAGGAAGGATGACATGAAGGATACTTGCAGTGTAGACAAAGTACAAAATAGTTGTAGATTATTTAAGTTTTTTGGATGAAGAGATTTTTAGTGGGGAAGAGTGATCAGGAGCTCAAAATTTGTCAAAATTTCAAAGTGTTAGAATTTTGATAAACTTAGATTCAAATTGAATAGCTTGTCATTCTGAATCCAATGGTGCGAATGACACTCAAATTTGAGTTCGTACGTAGAAGTTAGAGCCGGTCAAAGTTTAGGGTTGACTTGATGACATGGCAGGATTGGATGACATGGAAAAGGTCCTATCCAATCAGGAGGTGCCAAGTGGCAGCCCATGCAAATCGCATATTGCAACAGCAAGGTGAATCGAGTAAGAATCGCCCCCCAAACAAAGTCGATTGTGATTAGAAAAATTGCATATCGCAAGAAAGGATATCGGCCCCGACCCCGACAGTTTATGGAGTGTGAAGTGATGCGATCACATATCGTAATTGCATCGGTGACAAGAATCAACCCCGACCTCGATAGGGTATGGAGTTGCAATGCGATACGATTGCATATCGCAATTGCATAGACCATAGGTTATTGACCCCAGTCCAGGCGTAGTTAAGTCCCAAATGCGATAACGCCGATTGCGATGAGCGGGAGGTTTCAGACGCGATATTGTGTTGTGTTGCAGTTTATAATTCGGCGGGTCCCCTTATCACTAGTTCACATGTTTCATGTGTTAAAGTCTTGGGTAATGTGTATTACCCTTGGCATGCCAATTGTGGTATTCGACAGACTGCGGGACCATCGTTGTAACTGCCGAACCTAACCACAAGTGTGACCACTCGGCCCTTAACCACGAGATTGGAAGGATTGATGGCAGAACTGTTGTTTGCGGCAAAACTTCTAGTTTTGTCTGCGAATAATGAATTTAACTACTAATAAGCCAGATTTGGAGGAGGAAATTGTGGTGAGACTGGCAGAAGTCATAACTAAGGAAATTTTCAACCAAATTTGATGCAAAAAAGAGGTTAAATAGCCATTTTTGGGCATTTTGAACTCATTGGAAGAGGTTTCAGAGTCAAAGGAGCACTTCAAGATAGGCTTTTTGCAAAGTGAAGGCTATGGGTGCCCTGTTCAACCAGAGAGTTGATTCCGTTTATGGAAGAGTTCCAAGATGGGGATAGCCTTGTAGGGTATTCCAACCTCCATATGTCTTCTGTAGCAGCTATTACAACAGTGTTGTAGTTGTATTTCTGCTTTACTCTATATATGTATGGAGAAAGATACTTGTTAAGTACTTCAAGTGGATTGTTGTACTTCTTTATGCTCTTGGAAGTTAGAGTATGGGGTCTTGATTTGAGAACCCTTAGCTTGTTGATTGTTTCATGACTAATTGTAGGTTGTCATATGTTTAGAGTGAGAATTATTTGCAGAAGAATGTTTCCTTGAAGGGGAAACTAACCACTCTTTTTGTCAGCATTTTTATGTACTCTTTATCTGAAGGATTTTGAGCATAATGAGAAGGGGTCATGCCTTTAGAGTTGATCCAAGGAGATGTAGCCCAAGAGGGGTGAACTCCTTTATCAATGGTTGGTTTACTATTGTTTGATGCATTCTTCCATTTAGTGTTTTGGTTTCATGTTTTAATTTTTTATTCATGAAACTATCTTAAGCAAAAACACATAAAATTCATTCTTTTACTTGCTATTTTGGAGTACAACCTCAAGCACATTTTTATATTATGATGAGGGGAATTAGCATAGCATTACTAATCTACCCCAGTCAGATCACTAGATTAGACATTCATCATTCAAAAATAACATTGAAAAATGTTGGAATGAAGTAGACACAATAGAAGGCAACACTATGTATCGATTATGACACAAGCTATTATTTATAAAGAAAAAACTCAAAGAATGGAATGTTCTAGAATTTGGCAACATACCGGAAGAAAATCATAGATTAGAAAAAGAAATGAAATATATATAGCAAGAAATCATAGAAAAAGGGAGAATAGAAGAAGTCAAAAACAAAGAGGAAATCACCCAAATGCAACTTGAAGAGAAATTAAAGCAAGAGTAAATATTATGGAAGTAGAAATCTAGGATGCAATGGTTGAAAGAGGCGGAAATAATTCTAAGTTCTTTCTAATATCCATGATTCATCATAGACATTGAAATAGAATTCAAAATAAAAAGGTGGAGATCCATGAAGAAGGAGATCTGGAACTCGAGCAATATTTTCAAGAATTGCTAATAGAACCGATAAGAGATAGAAGCCAAGCAATTAGAAAGATAACTGAGTGCATATTGTTGGCCCACCAACAACTCCCCTACTTTTTGGTCAAAGTGAAGGAGGCCCCCATTCTAAATTTTAAATTTTTTTCCCTTCTAACTGCACTCGATTGATCGATGGATTCTCCTATATTCATTGGCCAAACTTTGCACTTCTTTCTCCTTAGAGTTTGATCATGTCTCGACACATTGTTTGTCTCGATCCTTGGGGTTGTCACAGTCTTGATTGTTTGGTTTGAGTGGTTTTGAATCGATTCGTTTCAATTGCCCCATTTCCCCCTCTTTATACAATTTTCTATGAATGAATTTTTGACATATCCCACTCACAATTTCTAAGTTCAGTTGATTTCATCATTATGACACCTTGCTTCGATGACTTCCAACTTAATTGAGTTGTTTGATAAGTTTGTTTTAACTTGATCTGCACGTAGCTTCTTCACAACTCTTGCTCGTTTAAAAACATGTAAATTCAAATATATATATATATATATATATATATATATATAAATAAAGATTTTTATATAGTATAATATAAAAATTATATATAATATGTAATATAATATACAAAGAAATCTGTTATATATATTATTATATATTATATATATATATATATATATAACAAAAGACTAAACCAAAAAAGTTTTTGTATGTTATATGTATATTATTAACATATATAATGAAACAAAGGGTGTACATGGAGAAATATAATGAACAAACCAACACAATATTTCGAAAATGGAAAATAAGGATATGAAACATAACTACACGAAAGAACAACAATATGAACAAACATGTTTTAAAACAAAGCATAAATAAAATAAAATAAAAACTCATTTGTGAAAGGAAGCAAGTCAATTTATTAAAATGTTTCAACAAATATGTAAAGGCTGACATATGGCCATGAGAAGCTATGGGATTATTCTATGTTTAACATTTGTGTGATGTATGAGCACCACCCATTGACTTCTTTTACTAATATTTTTCTCTTTCTGTATTTGGGGATATGGAACAAACTTTCGACACGCTGCATCGGATGTTACTCTGTAGGAGGCCTTTATTTGCATCACCTTGGATGCTGAGAGGGACTTCTCACTTCGTGAACATATCACGGATGGAGTGGCTTAACCATTTCCACATCCTTCTACGTTGCTCACCACCCATAGGACAGATGTTCCACCATCATCTAACGAGGAAACTTGGCAAAAGCGATATTCCAAGCAGTTATCAGGATGGAGAAGACACAATAGAAAAAATATCAAAATCGTTGTAGAAACAAAACTCCTAGGTTTTGGACATGACGTTTATGGGACCAGGTGGTAAGCTTACAGAATAAGCTTCTCGTTGGACGTTGGGTGTTTGTAAGCGCTCGATATATGTACATGGTGGACTGGGTATCGACTCAATGGTCACCTATTTTGGGATATACTCCTAAGGTGAGAAAATTGATGAATTCTTGGTATAACTTCTATTTTTTACATAAGGATGATTCTTGCCGCATACTAAAGACTCCTTGGGTTCAAAAGCGAAGTTTTCTACAATTGAGTGGATGCTACGCGTGCTTTAACTCACTCTTGGACACACCACAGAATAACCTGGTATGGGTTAAGCTCCCCAGCGTACCTTTGGAATTTTGGACTCGACATGCAATGACGAAGAACAGAATGCAGTAGGTCATTTCATCTATATGGATCCCCATACTTTGGGTGCCCAAGATAAGAGGGTTGCATGGATATTCGTCGAGGTAAATTTTTTCGGGGGATTTCTAGATAACATCGACTTGGCTTAGGACTCGGTTTAGACTAAATAAAAACTAGACTACTGGGGTGTGGAATACTAAAGAAGGTATGTTTTTGGTGATTATTTCAGCATTTTTTCATTAAAACTTACAAACCTTTTGCATCATGAACTAGGTAGATAATAAGGAATTGTGACAAAATCTGTAAGATTAATGTGCAAAACGAAAACACTGACAATTATCATTTTCTTATGCAGGAAGAAGGAAAAACGAAAGATTGTCGTTCCAAAGGAAAGGACAAGGCCAGGTTAACTGCTGTCCCTTTGATGGGAAACCACATGCAAACAAGGCAAACCAAATTAAAGCGTAGTAGCCAAGGAAAGGAAATGGAGATATCGGCTCGGTGCAAGAAAGTAAAGAGATAACTGAGAGCCAATGGTTCGGCGAATGGGATCGTTGCTTTAACTATTTTTGCACCTAGACATCTCCGCCTTCGCCATTATAAAAAGGGGCAGCATTGTTAGCCCGGGGAGTCTGTTATGTATTATGTAATTTCTTTTAAAGTTGAGACTTTGATCATCGACTCTCGTTGAGAAGTGATCCACTTTAATTCTATCTTATGCATTAATACAAACTTGGTTACTATTTCATCTCTGATCTTGGAATAACTTCAAGCAGTGTACCACTAAAGGCTAAGGACCCGGCCCTGGAGGAACACTTGCTCCTGTACTATTACTTTTGGTTTATGCGTGGTTTGCTCATCAACTTTATTCGGTAATCTGATATGTTTTGTTATTTTACTTCACAGCTCTGTTACGTTTGATCCGTTAAGTGATATCATTCCCTGAGACAGAGACATCATAACTCTGCAACACATTGTTGTTTCTTTAAGTACTGATATAACTGGCTTTTACAGGATACCGTTGTTGTTCAATTATAGAATGTTTGTGTTGTAACACTTGACCATTGGTATTACTGAATTCATCTTAGAGATTATATTTCCTTGCGATTGTTGAATCTATGAACGTTGTTGTTCCATTCTGAAATACAGTGGTATTGTTTATAACTAAGACTGACGATTGGATTACCAAGATCAGATTACTATTGAGGTGTGCCATGTGTTAAGTTACTATTTGACTTTCTAGTGTTGTCCCATATTCCATCATTAGTCAATGCTGTTCTATTTCTGTGTGTTGTTCGATTCATCCGTAAAGGTATAGGATTGCCATTTGATTTCTGTAGGACACGGTTGTTGCATTTGATCTTGTATATTAAGGTGTTGTTTCTTACTAAATTTAATTTTTGTTACAGTTTCCTAGTTGTTGTTCCATTTCTGTTTTTTGCGTTATTATTGCTTTGGTGTGAAGAACGATCCGAGACTGTAGTGGGTAGTGACATCTATTGTCTGGCTCCCAGATCGAGGACTTGTTCCCTGATTTCCTTTGGTCCCATCAGTTTACAAAGGGATGAGTTACTGTTACTGAACCCTTGACTGATAAAATGCTCAGTTTTCTGAATGTGTGATTTAGTCTTTAAAAATAGTTTGCTGTAACCAAGCGTCCATTCATTCTTGTACCTCTGAAGCATTATACTACGAGCACTACTCTGGCAAATGATAGCCTCAGACTGAGACACTCTTTGAAATAACAAAACGTTCCTGGATTGACAAATTAATGTGAGGTAATTAGAGGCGAAATAGACCCTTCTTACGACTCGACATTTTGGCGTTGTTGTCGGGGAAAGAGTGTAGCCATTTGTCTCTTTTCAGAGTAGTGTAAGATACTGCTAGGGAAGAATTGGGTTTTAAAAACGGAAGGTAAGAACCTACATGTGGAGCATGTAACAGCCCTGCTCCTCTGCCCGCTTTCTTGCATATTTGTCATTGTTTTGTTTGGGTAGAACCTAACAGTTGATTTGTGTGTGCATGACTAAGCAGAAAAAGCTAGAAAATAATTCCAAACCTCTACCCAAGCCCAAAAAAAGCTAAGGGGGCGGTGACCCTTGGCCGATCAACCTTTATAGACGAAATCTTTAAGAAAGCAGAATCTTAGCCTTCAGTAGGACCCGGAAAAGTTATTTCCAGACAGCCTACTAGTTCCCTTCTGGCCACATGATCACCATATGTAGCCTTTGCTGAGGTGCATAGTCAAACTGAAGAGCATAATTTTCAAGAAATTGAAAATTCTAGTCCAGAACTATTGCAAGAAGGGAATTTCGGCAATCTTTGTGAAGGAAGAGGAGAGACAGGAGAAACTGAGGAACCGAGGTCTCCTCTTGGGACAATTCAGCCATTGAGCAGCCCAGATAAGGGAAGTGCTGCAAAAATCATTTTTGAAGAAACTCAATCTTCTCAGACATTAAGCACTCTCATTATCCCAGATAAAGGAAGCGTTATTAAAACCATTCTTGTTAAATCCATTCCCTCTCAACCTAGGAATACCCTCCTAGATATCCCAGAAGGTTATTGGCATATATTTGACCAAATGGCTCAAAAACAACCAAACAACCAAACCTCTACATTGCAGTACTCCATCGTGGATACTGCAGCAAATGCGCCTAAGAAAGCAATTCCTCTTCAACATATCCCTACATTCCACGGTCTTACATCAAAGGATCTAGATGCATTCCTATTTGAGTTTGATGTGCTATGCAGGGGTTATGATTACACCACCGACCCCCAGAAACTGAAATTATTCCCCTCTACAGGGGTTGCTTTGAGATGTTTCATGGGACTAGGTGGTGGTGTTATAAATAACTAGGATCAAATGAAAGAATCTTTTCTAAAAAAATATCAGGACTATTGCAGGTCTATGGAACTAAAAGACGAAATATTCCAGATGGTAGCCAGACCAAATGAAACATTAGAGGAGTATGTGGAACGCTTTCAATATAATCTTCAAAGATCTCCTTATGCATCACTACCTTTACCCAATAATGTGTTAAAAACAACATTAATTAGGGGAATGCAAGAACAATGGATTGAAACATTAAACATTATGGGAAAATGAGATATTTATCAGGGAAATTTCGCTGACATTATTGATTTATGTATCAGGAGCTCGAGAGGCAGCACAAGACTAAAATTGACAGAACATGATCGGTTTGTAAGAGATAATAGAATTTCGACAGAAGGAGTAACGCGTGCAGAAATTGAAAATTTATTGGAAAATTTTAAAACTGATATACTAGGGACGCTAACAACACAACTTGATATTATGCAGGCCAAACAAAAGTAAGTGGAGGCATAACATAATTTGGCAATCTTCTGTCCCCGATGCAGAAAAAACATAGCCATAAGGAGTGTCCACTAGATGCAGTCCAAACATGCACCATCTACACAAAAGACCACCTTACGGAAAGCTGTCCCTCACTTCCCGGATTAAAAGCAGTATATAAGGAAGCAGAAGAGGAGCCAGAGTCGGTGTATCTGCTCAATCAGCGCCGTCAGTGGTAGCCGCGACAGTCTGGTATGTTTTCGGACCCGACTTCTTCTTTTCAGTCTCCACCGTATAATGATCAACAATATAATATGTGGCAAAATCAACCTCAACCCCCCTTCCCGAATTGGTCACCACAATCATTTCCTTCATCAACCCTGTGGCCGAATCAAGTAAGCCAATCCAATTGGCCGAATTTCCCCTGTGCCCCACCATATTGGCAAAGTAACGTATACCCAGCACAATGGACCCCTCCTACTTCACAAAATCAAGCCTGGCAAAGACCGATGCATCAGCCAGTAGGAACCATTCCGCTCCGTCAACCTACACTGCCAGCCTTACAACAAAATCCGCAGTCTAACCGGAGACCACAACTCCCAGCCCAACCCAACCCCAATCCAAATAACAGACCGGTTCAATCTGTCCAAATAGTAGAAACACCAGAAATAGGAGCCAATCTGAGGGAGTGTAATGATCTTTAGCTAAGATCTGGGCGTATTATTGAAACCGAAGGGGACAAGACAGTTCATGTTGAAAATCAGTTATCTAGAGAACAATCGTCACAAGAAGAGAATGTGAATAAACAACAAATTCATAATCAAGCAACCACATCCTCTCCCCCGTTCCCAGAACGATTATTCATACCTCGACCTACACAATATCTTGATTTTGACATTCCGGGAGAATTAAAAAAATTGTACATAAAAATTCCATTCCTCCAAGCCATTCAAGACATCCCGATATATGCAAAGACTATCAAAGAATTATGTGTAAAGAAACCAAGGAGGAATATAGCAAACAATCCAAGAGTCCAAGTAGTTGGCACTTTATCTGACTTATTATCAGGAAAAAAAACACCCATTAAATACAAAGACCCAGGAAGTCCAATAGTAACCATACAAATTCATGGTCAAACCTTCTCCAATGCCTTAGTTAATCTAGGAGCTGCAATTAACATCTTAACAACTACTACTTGCCAGAAGCTAGGCATTACATCTGTAGAACCCACCTCTACTTCACTAGAACTGGTTGATCGATCTGTGGTTAGGCCAGAAGACACACTACATGATATTATGGTATCTGTTGACTCCTGGGAGTATCCGACCGATTTTCTGATAATAAATCCCAAAAACCAACTTGATGGACATCCATTGATTTTAGGTAGACCTTGGCTTGCAACTGCCGATGCTTATATTGGTTGCTGACAAGGCAAGATGACCATAACCAGAGGAGCAATATCAAGAACTTAGCTTTATATCCTCCAGCGCAACCAAGTATCACAATAATGAAAACTAATAGGCACCCTGTATCATACCTTACTAACAAGATTAGATCTCCATTAACTATACAAGAGGCACTTGATTTCATGGACCAAACAGAAGATGATGCCATTAATAATTTTATTAGTCAAACTAAACTCAGATCCCATACATAATGTCACATGATAGAGGCAGCATTCGGTAATGAATTAGAAGAAGATCCTCTTAAAGATACACATGATCAAACAATACATGTTACCTCTGTTGCAAATAGTAAAATTGTAGAAATTGAACTAGGAAAAACCTTAAACATTAATGCCAACCTCACCTCCGAACAAGAAGCGAAGCTCATCCAATTATTGAGGAGATATAAAGAAGCATTTGCATGGGAATACCCTGATATGAAAGGAATTTATCCCCAAGTATGTATACACCACATTTACATAGAAAAAGATGCTAGACCTATTCGCCAGCCTCAAAGAAGACTTAATCCCCATTTAAAAGAAGTGGTAAAAGCTGAACTGCAAAAACTTTTAGATGTTAATTTCATTTACCCTATCTCTGATAGTAAATGGGTCTCTCCACTTGTGGTGGTACCAAAAAAGAATGGGAAATGGAGAATTTGTGTCGACTACAGAGAGCTAAATAAAGCAACACAAAAACACCACTTCCCTCTCCCATTCATCGATCAAGTATTAAACACTTTGGCAGGAAAGAAATTCTTTTCCTTCCTAGATGGCTTCAGTGGATATAATCAAATCCAGATTGCCCCTGAAGACCAAGACAAAACCACTTTTACTTGTCCTTGGGGAACATTTGCCTACAGAGTTCTACCTTTTGGCTTATGCAATGCTCCTGCCACATTCCAAAGGGCTATCCTTAGCATTTTTGCAGACCTAATATGTGAAGGACTTGAAGTATATATGGATGACTTTACGCCATACAGAGATGATTTTGATCCAGCACTGCACACACTGGAAAAAGTCCTACAAGGCTGCATTACTACTAGACTTTGTTTAAGCCACGAAAAATGCTATATGATGATCACTGAAGGACTTATTCTAGGACACTATATTTCAACAACTGGCATTTAGGTAGACCCAGCCAAAATCCAAATAAGTTTGCTTATTCCTACTCCTACCACTCAAACGGAGGTACGCAGTTTTCTTGGATTTTCTGGTTATTATAGGAGGTTTATAGAATATTTTTCGCATATTGCTGCACCTCTGTATGCACTAATAGGGAATGTTGACTTTCTTTGGATAGAAAAATGTGAACGTGCTTTCCAGGATCTGAAGAAGCTTGTGTCCACAGCCCCAGTCCTTCGAGGACCAAATTGGGATTTGCCATTTCAGATATCATCAGATGCCTCAGATATAGCCATTGGAGCAGTCCTTGGGCAGGAAGAGGATAAAAAACCATATGCAATTTATTATATTAGCAAAAAATTAACCCCTGCTTAATTGAATTACATTGTTACTGAAAAGAATTTCTAGCTGTAATACATGCTGTCAATAAATTCAGACATTACATTACTGGATATCCTGTTATCTTGTACACAGATCATTCTGCCATAAGATATTTAGCAAACAAGCCTATCACAAACGGTAGAATAACTAGATGGTTGATTTTATTGTAGGAATTTGATATTACAATCAAGGATCGACCTGGAAAAGAGAATCCGGTAGTTGATTTTCTCTCACGAATGCCAAAGCCAATTGATGCAGCAGCAGTTGAAGACCAATTTCCAGATGAACATTTGTTTGTTATTGCTGTTAAAACACCCTGGTATTCTAATGTTCCAATTACCTAGCAGTGGGTAAATTACCGAAACATCTAACACCCAATGAGCGGAAATAAATTGTTCAGTGGAGTGCTCGATTTTCTTGGATTGGGGGCTACCTGTTTCACACAGGGGCAGATATGCATATCAGGAGATGCGTTCGTGAGGATGGAATCTTTGACATTTTAAAGGCCTGCCATGACGGACCATGTGGCGGACATTTTTCCGATCGCAGAACTGGACATAAGGTGTTGCAAACAGGGTATTATTGGCCCACAATTTTTAAAGATGCAAAATTTTTTTTCCAAGCCTGTGACAGTTTCCAGAGAGCAGGACGCCCTGGTCAGTCCGATGAAATGCCCCTGAACCCACAACTAGTCATTGAACCATTCAAATGATGGGCCCTTCATTTCGTTGGACCAATTAACCCATCCTCAAACTAGAAAACATATATTTTGGTGGCAACAGAATATGTCACCAAATGGGTTGAAGCAGATGCATTGCCGAGAGCTACAGAGGATTCTGTCATACAGTTCCTGTTCCATATATTTGTGCACTATGGCCTTCCAAGAGATATAATTACGGATGGTGGACCACAGTTTGCTGGGAACAAAATAGCTGCAACACTCAAAAACTATCATATCCAGCATAAAATCACCACTCCATACCACCCACAGGAAAATGGTCAGGTAGAAAGCAGCAATAAAATAAAAGAAGCAATCCTAACAAAAACCATTGCGTCACATAGACATGATTGGGCTGCCAGACTACTAGAAGCATTGTGGGTTTACATAACAACATGGAGAAGTACCACCGGCTACTCACCTTATCAATTAGTGTTTGGAAAACAACCCATCTTCCCCATAGAATTCGAAATCCAAACATTGCGAACAACACAGGAAGTTGGCTTAGATCTAAACGAGGCACAGATTAATCGATTACAACAGATTAATGAGCTGGATGAAATCAGGCTCTCTGCACTTCAAAATATTGCACTGATTCAACAACAACGAGCTAAATGGCATGATGTTCTCATCAAAAATAAAGTCTTCCACAGAGGAGACTGGGCACTTTTGTACGATTCTAGGTTTCAGGACTTTCCTGGGAAACTTCAAACTCGCTGGCTCGGGCCATACGAAATCCAGAAGGTACATGATAACGATACTCTTACTCTAATCACTATTGACGGTTCTAGATACGCCTTTAAGGCAAATGGTCACCGAGTTCGACTTTATCGCAAACCACTTACTCGGGAATCCTTTTGCCAGCAACTACGCGAAGACTCTAATATGGAAATTTTGGGGGAGGGAGAGAAATCTTCCTCACCTGTGATTCATTAAGTAATTCATCTCTTTTTACACTTTGTACAAAATCTCTTTGTTTTGTTAAATCATTTTTGTACATATTTTTTAGCACTTCGTTGTTACTTTTCAAAGAAGCAGCAGTTTTATTATTTTTGTTGTTCCTTTTCCTAAAGGACAACATTTTTGTTCTGTTGTTCCTTTTCTAAAGGGACAACACCTTTTGAATTATTCGTTCATTTTGCTGTTCTTTTTATCCTGTGTTTTTGCTGTTCCTTTTCCAAAGGAACGACACTTTTCCTTTTTTTGCTGTTATTTTTTCAAAGGAACGACATTTTCGTTGTTTGCTGTTCCTTTTCAAATGAACAACATTTTTTATTTTTTATTTTTATTTTTTGTTGTTCTTTTTCCAAAGGAACGACATTTGCGATGATTGGTTGTTCCTTTTCCAAAGGAACGAAACTGGTGTTTCCTACTGTTTCTCTTCCAAAGGAACAACATTTTTATTTTTGTTGTTCCTTTTCCAAAGGAACGACATTGGCGATTTTTGCTGTTCCTTTTTCAAAGGAACGACATTGGTGTGTTTGTTGTTCCTTTTCCAAAGGAATAACATTTTTTGGTTTTTTTTGTTCCTCTTCCAAAGGGAACAACACTTTCGGGTTTTTTCTATTCCTTTTCCAAAGGAACAACATTAGTGTTTTCTGCTGTTCCTTTTTCAAAGGAACAACAATTTTTATTTTTGTTGTTCCTTTTTCAAAGGAATAGCACTTTCGGTTCTTGCTGTTCCTTTTCCAAAGGAATGGCAGTTGCATTTTTCTGTTGTTCCTTCTTCAAAAGGAACACCACTTGTATACTTTTGCTCTTCCTTTTTGCAATAACAACATCCTCGTATTCCTTTTTGCTTTCCTTACTGTTCTAATTTAAGGATGCCTACTATTCCTGCTATTTCAAGTCATTTGGAACATAGCTCTGCACTTATGCAATTGATACAAAATCACAACATACTGAAATCAGTAAATTGTAAAATCGCTATTTTTATAGGAAATCTTTGAATTGGTAGGAGGACAAAGGGAAGGACACACTTACCCATTATCTTTGCTGTCATTATTCCACTAATTCTGATCTGATTGGTTATCTTTATTATGTTGGTTCTTTTTAAATTTTCACAAATTTCTTTGATTGTTATTTAGGAATAAGAACAAAGGGTTTATACGTTCCTATTGAGATGTTAAGACTTCTTCCACCATTCCTACTCTTAAGACGTGTTGAACCACCCTTTGTGTATAAATGGGAAAGTACGTTATGCAAGAAAAAGAAAAAAGGAAGCGAAAAATGATGTTTTAATAAGTTGTCAAATGCAGGATAGGGGGTCTCATTAAGAGCTAGCCTACCATGATCATGTGGAAGAAAGTGAAGTGGCATTCCCACTATGGCCACCACACCAGGGATATGGTCCAAATGGTACATCAAAATAAAGAGCCCTTGGAACAGGAGGTCTCATCACGAGCCGGCCTGTCCACCTTTCACTCCTTCCTCGTGAATGACATTATGACTAACTGGTCACCAAGCCAACATAATGGTCTACATTTTGACATTACATAACATTTCCTAAGCATACACAAAGGATCATGGTTCCATGGGTGAAACAAACAACTCTTCCAAGGTTATGGACACCTATCGGCAACAGAGCTCTGTTAATGGTATTGAAGTCACACTACTTACACCAATAGGTAATTATTAACATCCTTCTGTTTCTTATACCTTAGTAATAACTCACATAAGAAGTATGTATCTTATTTCCCGAACCATGGAAACACATGTAATCTATTATCACCAATCATGACAGAAAAGTTGACAATGACCGCATGAGACTTTGTGTGCATGACAGTTGTCCTATCCTCCCAGCCTTGCATCATATCACAACAATCTCTTGTTAAGCGATCTGAGCATGCACCTCGATTTCAGTAACCTGCTATTTTTATAAATATGGCATGTTGCCATACGCTGTTCCTTTATGACTCTGATCCAGGGTAAATCGGCACGCCGCTCCTATATTTGACAGCCGGGGACGGCCTATCACATTGCGGGGGGGAGGTTAACCTCATTATTCGCTGGTTTACGTGTCAGATCACTATTCGAGAAATTGCGTACTTGGGAATAGCACGGCTCAACGGTATACTATTTTTATTTTTATTTTTGCATGGTTTGTTGTTCCTAAGCCATTTCCATAGTATGCTCTGCGGTATTAGTAAAGTCTGTTAGATTTTGAGCGAGTCCTACGTCTGTTAGTTTTTCTGTGTTTTAACAGCGTGAACATCTTGTTATTCCAATGTCAAATCTGAGGTTTTACATGGAAATCAAAAGCATGGGAGGAAGATCAATTCGGAGAGAACCTCAGGAATTGATAGTTTCTACTGCTGCACGGGAAATTCTGGCAAGAGCAGGTTGGTTAACTTATCTCAATCGGTTGCAGGAATCCAATGAGACGGTAGCAATGGAATTCTTGCAGAACTTGCAAGAAGATCACTCCACAGTAAGGGGGAGACATATAGCAGTCACTGATGACATAATTGTAGAGGTCTCGGGACTGCCAGCCATCGAACCTGTATGGACATTAAAGAAGGAGAGATTGAAGAAAATCATAAAAACCTTCCAGGATGAAGGCCAGAACCTGACAATTAGAAGAAAAGGGATTCTACCTGCAGCATTATGAGAGCCATGGGCAGAATTGGCAAAGATTATTCAGAGCTACATCACCTGTGAAGGCAGGAAAGACGTGGTAAGACCACGACACCTTAAACTTTTAGCCGTATTAAAGAAGAAATGCTCTATAAATTTACCTGCATTCTTAAATTTTTTGCTTCATGATGTTGCATGAAGTATGAAAAAGGCACATGTAGAATCAGTCGTCAGTCACCATGGGTTGATACGGTTAATAGTTAGCCATAGCCTTCCCTAGTAGCAGAGCAGCTGGGAAGAGCTAATTGCCATAATAGACAGGGGATTGACCACGCCATCTCCAAAACGTAAACATGCCACCAATACACTAGAGCATCCAGAAAAATGAAGGAAATCAGTTCGATTAGCATGGATTAAAGGGAGGCTGGAAAATTCCCAAGGAGATACCAACCAACCAGTAGATATAGACGATTCAGGGGAGGAGCAACCCCCACAATTAGAAGGAGAAGAAAATGAGAAAGGAATGCAAGGAAATGAAGAAGGAGAAATGGAGGAAGAAACCGAGCAACCTAAGCAGGAGGAGGAAAGAGAACAACATGAAGGCGACACATTGCAAAATCCATTGAGAGAGGATGAATTGGCCAAGATTTTGGCCAATATGGGAAAATATGGCCAACCTCTCAACCCACCAGATCTGCATGTTGAAGAAGAACCAAAAGAACACTCAGCCCGGGATACAAATGCACTCGAAGAATTACATGACGAGGAGGTAGAAAAGGAAAATCGGCCTGTTCATGATAAAAGTATGACAGGAGAAAGAAGTGATACAGAAAAGGAACAATCAGTTCCTAGCCAGACTACACCAGAAGAAATTCTGGAAGAAGGGGAGGCAGAAAAAGAAGTCACCCAAGAAATAACAGAACCAGCTAGGGTTCTTACCCCTGAGTAACCAAAGCAGAGCAACGAAGAAGCACCCCAAGGAGAAAACCAGGGAATTGATCGAGATAACAGTCTAGGCCACAGTAAACAGTCTGCTGTTCCTTCTAAGGAAATTGAGGAAATTAAGAGATTACGGAAAGAACAACAAAGACTACTGAATGTAATAGCTCAACTTCGACAACAGGTCAGGATTTTGAAGACAAGAAAAAGGGTAAAAAGGACTTCGGGGTGGAGACATGCGACCATTACAGCAAAACCTCTCAAGAAAAAGGTTCGGAGGACCCGAGTCCATCTTGTTGTTCAAAACCCTATCGAGAAGCGGTCTGCTGTTCCAAACCTTGTTGAGAAGCAGTTTGTTGTTCAAAATCAAAAGGAACGACATTTGATTGTTACCCATGTTGAAGCACAAACATATAATGTATTGGCCTGTGATAAAGAAGTACAGACAGAGGCACAACCCCCTGAAGAAATACGAGCCACGAAACAATGCAATAAGAAGATTCAGGTGAACCTACCGCTCACCACTACCATGTGGGATAATGATTCGAGGACAGTAACCCTACGAGAGGGTTTGCCACAAGCCCAACAAGCAGCAGAAAAACTCATAGAACAAACGGTTCCTCGAGAAAGGTATGAACAACTACAACAACAGCTAAGGAACGTCAATTTATCCGAAAGCCAGGCCTTTGAAGGGTGGCGAAAGGAGGACGAAAAAGTCGCGAAGGTAACTCGTAGGTTAGATATAGTTATCAAGCAGATGGATACCTTATGCTCTTTGTACAATGACGTCCTAGCATGTAGAGCCCCTGCTAAGAATTATGCCTTGTTTTTAGTGGAACGATATTTGAAATTGAAAATAAACGCTGTTAAAGGAGGCGCCCCTATACAAATTAATACCATCAATGATTTTATAAACTGTTGTAAGCACTACGGGCTAAAGGTTCAAAGATTACTGTGTGAATTCTATCTGCATAACCTTGTGTTAGACCAGGAGACCGAACAAAACCCCGACCCTTTTGTTGGGGATATCCAATTGCAGGCATTTATTTCATTTGGGGTTAATCAAATTAAATGGCTCAAAGCCTATCATGCTTTCCAAAGACAAGAAAATGGATTAGACTTGTGGGTAAGAGTTGAGCCTAGGAATCCAGTGCAGTTGTGGAGGGAACATAGGAACCTCATGGGGACTCTAGGCGTAATTGAAGCATTAGGACCCATTCATGCAGCAATCAATCGGCAGGGAATATAATACTTTTTTACTATTAAAGACCTTGCCATTGATGCGGCTAAATTTCAATATCAGATCTCTAATCCGAATATCCAACTCATGGAACCATTTAATTATGAAAATTTTAAGTCAGCCGCCAACTGCTTGCACCTCTATGGCGAAATCATTTTGAGGGCAGGGCCATCCTGGTTAGGATATAGGTTCCGGAGTCCAATTATTTGGCACGATGCACCTGGATACCAAGCCCTGTACGAGATGCCTGAGGGTCAGATAGGCCATTTTTTTGAACACCTAGTTATGCATCATGGCTGTAGACCTCCACATGAGATCCCATCTCCAACGTACTCTCTCACTGCCTTACATGTCAACTACAATGTTTTCATGAGGGCATGAAAAAGGGTAAGCAAGGGGGTGAGTGGGGTACTAAAGAAGGTATGTTTTTGGTGATTATTTCAGCAAATTTCATTAAAACTTACAAACCTTTTGCATCATGAACTAGGTAGTTAATATGGAATTGTGACAAAATCTGTAAGATTAATGTGCAAAACGAAAACACTGACAATTGTCATTTTCTTATGCAGGAAGAAGGAAAAATGAAAGATTGTCATTCCAAAGGAAAGGGCAAGGCCAAATTAATTGTTGTCCCTTTGACAGGGAACCACATGCAAGCAAGGCAAACCAAATTAAAGCGTATCAGCCAAGGAAAGGAAATGGAGATATCGGCTCAATGCAAGAAAGTAAAGAGATAACTGAGAGCCAACGGTTCGGCAAATCCCTCGGGATCCTTTGATCTTGAGGGATCGCTGCTTTAACTATTTTTGCACCTAGACATCTCCGTCTTCGCCATTATAAAAAGGGGCAGCACTGTTAGCCTAGGGAGTCTGTTATGTTTTATGTGATTTCTCTTAAAGTTGAGACTTTGATCATCGAATCTAGGTGAGAAGTGATCCACTGTAATTCTGTCTTATGCATTAATACAAACTTGGTTGCTATTTCATCTCTGATCCTGGAATAACTTCAAGCAGTGTACCCCTGGAGGCTAAGGGCTCAACCCTGGAGGAACACTTGCTCCTATACTATTACTTTTGGTTTATGCATGGTTTGCTCATCAACTTTATTTGGTAATCTGAAAAGTTCTGTTATTTTACTTCAGAGCTCTGTTACGTTTGATCCATTAAGTGATATCATTTCCTGAGACAGAGACATCATAACTCTGCAACGCATTGTTGTTTCTTTAAGCACTGATATAACTGGCTTTTACAGGATACCATTGCTGATCAATTATAGAATGTCTGTGTTGTAACACTTGACCATTGGTATTACTGAATTCATCTTAGAGATTATATTTCCTTGCGATTGTTGAATCTATGAACGTTGCTGTTCCATTCTAAAACACAGTCGTATTGTTTATAACTAAGACTGACGATTGGATTACCAAGATCAAATTATTGTTGAGGTGTGTCGTGTGTTAAGTTATTGTTTGACTTTCTAGCGTTGTCCCATATTCCATCATTAGTCAATGCTGTTCTATTTCTGTGTGTTGTTCAATTCATCCGTAAAGGTATAGGATTGCCATTTGATTTTTGTAGGACACGGTTGTTGCATTTGATCTTGTAGATTAAGGTGTTGTTGCTTACTAAATTTAATTGCTGTTACAGTTTCCTAGTTGCTATTCCATTTCTTATTCGCTGTTCCATTTCCTGTTATTTGCGTTATTATTGCTTTGGTGTAAAGAACGATCTGAGACTGTAGTGGGCAGTGACATCTATTGTCTGGCTCCCAAATCGAGGACTTGTTCCCTGATTTCCTTTGGTCCCATCAGTTTACAAAGGGATGAGTAACTGTTATTGAACCCTTGACTGATAAAATGCTCTGTTTTCTGAATGTGTGATTTAGTCTTTAAAAATAGTTTGTTGTAACCAAGCGTCCATTCATTCTTGTATTTCTGAAGCACTATACTACTAGCATTACTCTGGAAAATGATAACCTCATACTTAGACACTCTTTGAAATAACAAAACATTCCTGGATTGACAAATTAATGTGAGGTAATTAGAGGTGAAAGAGACCCTTCTTACGACTCGACATGGGGCATCCCCTCTAGATGCCTACTATGTCAACTCATGGGATACCTTCTGAAAATGTGTTTGCAGAGATTCCATAGATCGAATGGAGCGCATTAGGGTGACAAAGAACGAAATTCAGCAGTTACACATCCTTGTAGCAGATTCACTCCGAAACTGAAAAAGGTACAATTGTTTCTTCTAAGGATCTCTCTATGTTTCGATGTAATGCATATTCTAGTTTATCTTGTTCACCTCCATCCTCACCTACCCCCATGTCTGCTAATAGTTCGAGGAAGGCCTTATAGGTTGACCATTGCTACAATATACCTCCTTCAAATAGGAACCTATTGTTTATGCCTACTGCCCCCATTACGGTTCCCTCCCACTCGAACTCTCCTTTGTCCCATGTTCCCCCTCCCACTCTAGATACACCTGGGATTCTGGCATTAAAGGAACTGAAGGATTCCTCCCTTTCTCCCTTGGGTTATGGACCGATGTTCTTGTCATCCCTAGATCATGCCCCCTCCCCTTCGATGGACCCTCCTTAACCCTCATCTCCTCACAATTTGGTTTCCAATGACCTTGAATTTTTGATGTTAAATCCCTCAATGGACCTTTCCTCTCTCACCATACACAAGGGTAAAGAATGACCCTCCTCTCCTATCATTAATCTAATATCCACAAAAAACATCACGGTCCAACAACGGGGGGTAAACGTAGTTGACACTTCTATGAAAGATCGACTGGAATACCACTTATGTTTGATGACCCTGTGAATTTACATGGTGTCCCTATCTATGAATCCTCTACACATTAGGCCCTTAGAGCAATTGATCCCTCTAAGTCTTGGCCTCGATGAATATACTCTCTCAACTTGCATGGACTGTGGGACGCCACAATGCAGATATCACTTCGACACCTCTTTTTCTCTATCTTCCCCTTCATTATTCTCATTCAAGGGACAATGGGTGACTCTGGGAAGGCCCTTGCATATTTTCATTTTATCTATCCTCATTGGTATATCATTGTTGTTGATTCATCTAGGATGTCTAGTGGCCTCCCTGCATTATGGGACCCAAATTGGGCTAATTTGAAAGCCCATAAATTTCTCGCTGGTATCTTGCTTACAGGTCATTTTCATGGTTTAAGTGATAGAATAAACATCTGGAATTTATATGCTCCATACAAGGGGAGGCAGTCTTTCTAGGATTGTCTAGAATTGTCTCATATTCTAAAGATTGGGTCATTTATTATTGTTGGGGATTATAATACAATATTTTCCCAGGAGGAGTGTTGGGGACCCTGGTGTAGATGTGACACTCTTGCTGACTGATTACAATCCCTTTTCGATGAAAAAGAATTAGTTGACATCATCCCAACTCCTATCGTGCCTACTTGGCACAATGAAAGAAGCGGATGGAGTACATTGGCAAGCAACTTGATAGAGTTATGATTCATGAGAGTTTGACTGAGACATTTGGAAACTTGAGGTCTTAGGTGGAACATATTTTCATCTCAGACCATTGCCAGATTATATTACGATGGCGTATGGAATCGGTTTGGAGGGGTATACCTTTTAAATTTAACAAAGTATGGCTCGAGGATGATTATTTTAATGATTTGGTTTTGACTATCTGGAAATATTTTGTTATTCCACTGGGGTTGTCGGCTATGGACACAATATCCTATAAATTGAATTCTCTAAAGAGCCAGGTTTGTATCTAGAGTGGCATAAAAAAAAACAAATGAAATGTACAGAGAACTAAAGTGTCTAATTGAGGAAATTGGGAAGATTGGGGACACATTGGTACATTCAACACCCGATGTGCAAATTTTGGAGCGGCTAAAGGAATAGGAAGGGAGGAAGAGACGCATATTTCAATTACAATAATCTACATGGAGATTAAAGAGTCGAGCACTACAGATCAGAGAAGGGGACATAAATTCAAAATTCTTCCATCGTTATGCATGCCATAGGAAGAATAGAAACACTATCTGGCACATCCATTCCACTCAAGAGATCCAGAAAGAAGTTGTACTTTTTTTCTTTTTTCTTTTTTATCAGAACCAATTTAAAGCTCGAGCAGAGGTAAATATCGTTGTGCAATATCTTTTATAAACTTATATCCAAAATCATTGTGGAGGGCATCAAGGGGATTTTATCAGTTCACATTTCCAGGGAGTAGTTTGGTTTCCTCCACGACATATCTATTCATGATCCTATTTCCATTGCACAAGAGTGCATTCACACCATACATTCCAAGAGTTTGGAGGCGGTCATTATGAAAATAGATCTATAGAAGTCATATGACTACGTGGACTGATCCTTCCTCAGGATTGTACTACAGAAGATTGGGTTAGATATACTCAATGTGGAGTGGATCATGGCATGCGTGACAGGGGCATGGTTTGTTGTTCTTATAAATGGATACCCTTCAAAAAATTTCTCGGCTGGGAGGGGACTTAGGCAGGGGTGTTCCCATCACCCTTACTATTCATTCTTGTCATGGATGGCATAAGCAGGAAGATAAATGCTGCAAAAAACTTGGGGACTTTCTATGGTTTGAGAATAACACAGGAGGTCAATATTTGTCACCTATTCTTTGTTGACGACATGCTTATTTTTGGGATACTAACCAACATTCAGTGGATGATATTGCATGATATCTTTCACCGTTATGGTGAAGCTTCAGGTTTACTTGCTAATGGGCATAAAACAATCTTGCTTTTCTTTAGCAGAGATCAATCAAAGATTGACTACATCACATATATTTTTGGAGTTGGCTCTAGGCCACTTAAGGAGGAGTTTACATATTTGGGCTTTAGATTAAAGCCAAACAATTACAGGTCCGGAGATTGGGCCTGGTTATTGAAAAAGTTCCATAACAAAATTAAATATTGGACTCATCGTTGGATTTCTCTTAGTGGTAGATACATTGGTACAAGTCATCCTACAATAGTTGTCTACTTTCTGGGCACACTTATTTGCACTTCCAACACATATTATTTCTAATATATGCTCTATATTATCCCATTTCTTATGGTATGGCATTGATATGGGTCAAAAATTGCATTTGGTCAAATGGAAATCCATTTCCAAACCTAAGGTACTTAGAGGATGGGGAATTTTGAACACCAAAATATTTGGTTGGTCCCTAATTATCAAATCCCTTTGGAGGGCTTTATTTGGTGCAGGAATATGGGGGGATATTATTAAGGCATAGTATCAAAAGAGAATGACCTTCTTTGATTGGCTCATAATTGGTGAGATAGGTAAGAAGAACGGATCATACATTTGGCTGAGCTTCCAAAAGATCAAGTACTGGTTTATGTCAAGAACACTTTGTTCATTCGGTATGGGTAATAATATTATGTTGTAGCGGCTACAACCACCATTCAAAATTTTGGCCTGCACCAATTTTGGAGCCTCCCTTGAAGAGTTTCACTTGATGACTGCACACACTCAGGTTCACTCCGTGAGCTTGTTTGAGTCTTTACATCTACCTTGCTTATTCATTGTATTCAAGTCTTTGCATGCTAATGTCTAAGTCATGCTTGCGACCATGCTCTGGTTATGCTCAAAATCTTCGCTTCGTATGTGCTTGTTATGTTCACTATGAAAGAATCTGTCGCACTCACACACAAAGTCACAATCACTATCACGCAAGCGTCATATTGATCATGAACGATTATTCACGAGTGTTGTGCTTGTCACTTACACCGTCGGTCAGTCATGTTGAACACGTGCGTCTGGATGGTTTGAGTCGTTTCGTCGTCACGTCGTGTGAATGTGTGTTTGTATGATCACCTATGCATCTTTTGATTGTTCACACACTTAGTCATTTTGTTGAAGTTCTAACAACCAAACTCCACTCTGACACCCGGACCATCACCCCACCATCGACTCGATTGACTGTCAACCAGAACAACGCAGAAGCACCAAGCTAGCATGTTCAAGCTGCTTTGCCTGCAAGCAATTCAATCAACTCTCATGTTGGCCGCCCGGACAGTCGGACCCAGTGGTCACCCTGGACTCACTCCCTTCAAAATTTGCGTAGAGGCCACTTAACTCTCTCGCTCAACTAACAGAGGAAATTGCGCAGATAGGCCTGATAAACACCAAGTGCCCGTCCTTGTCTCCTTCAGAAAATTGTGCAGTTTTCCTAGTCAGTCATCCAGATAGTCGACCAACTGTTCATCTAAAAAATTGTGCAGTATTCATGAGCATGCCTTCCATTTCCCATCAATCAACTTAGCTCAGAAATTGTGCAAACATGATCAGCAGGCCAGCCTCCCAGCCTTGGTGCATTTCTCCGCCAGCAACTCCTAACAACAGATTGCTAGTTCCCTATGGGAATTGGGCAGTTTCTGCTGCCAGTGAATGAGTATCCAACTAGTAGTTCCCTCTAGGAATTACGCAATTCTGGCTACCAGTGACCCCAGCAGTCAACTGGCAGTTCCCTCTGGGAATTGTGCAGTTCTAGCTACCAGTGACCCCAACAGTAGACTGGAAATTCCCTCTGGGAGTTGTGTAGTTCTGGTTGCCAGTCTCCCAGGCAGTTCCCCAAGAAAACTGCACAATTCCTACCAAGTGATCCATCATGCAGCCCGAACCGATCCTCTGGAAAATTTCACAAATCTAGCTGTCCAGACCCCGCTGACTGTTCATTCCGAAAAATGCACAGAGCATGCCTGCCTTGCCTTCCTTCAGCCCAGACTGTCCCTCCCAAAATTTGCGCAATTTTGCCTCGTAGTCGAGCCAGACCTCATAGATAGTCATTGTCAACTCAAATTACCCATCTCCATCACTCAGTGACTCTTACACAGTTTTCATCAGCAGTGCCCAGAGCCATCATCCTGCTTCACAACCTTGCTACCTCTCCTGGTCACCTACATCCGAAACGATCATGTGTCATGGTAGACTAGGAGGTTTCTGGATTTGATGTTGTCTTCTCATGAGCGATTGTTGGTACAGGTACACCAACAAACATGGCAAGACGACAGATGAGATGAATGAAGGAAGCACATGCAGAAGGACAGGTTCACCAACGGACGAATGAACGAAGCATGCGAAGCGGACGAACACGACGAACATGCCTTTGCGAATATATGAGCCTGTCAAACCTTCCAACATGCAAGTAAGGAACAACATGTGAGAGCCGTCATCAAGTGAACTAAGGACCATCAAGGACTCCGCACACTTCGCCATGCGGAGGTGAAGCTATGATACATCATGAAGACATCCATCACCCAAAAACACTATAGCTTCACATGCACTCCAACAGCAGCAATGTACCAACATTGTCATGTCAAGTCATGTCGAGTCATGTCGCCCATGTCTCCACTATGGGCTATGTTGTCAATCAATGTGATGTAACGAGGAAGTCCAACAGACCCACTTGTGAATAAAAGTCATGGAAGTTGAACAATCAAGAGGGTAGTTGAACAGCCACCAGGGTCAGTTTTACCCTTGGCTATAAATGCCCCCTCATTTGTACATAGAGAAAGGATTTTTCACCTCAGCGCCTCCCACATAGCCAAGAGAGTCTGTAATCTTTTCTGTGAGGAGTAAGTAGTGGATCCAATGCCCTGCTGATGAGGTTAGTGATGCATGGTGTAACAATGTGTCTTGGAACTTTCGCTTAATCCAGAATCCTGTTAACAGGCTAGCACATTTTCAAACATGTATTATATGTGTTGTAAGATTGATCTTTAACACTTGTAATGCATGTTGTTTTAACCCTGTGTTTTACATCTGAACTGATTCAATTGTTGTAATGCATAATCTATTAATGGAAATGTGTTGTATATGTTCTTAATGTTGTCCTGTCCGTGTCGACTGCTCTACCGAACATCAGACATACCTTTCACATGAACCTTGTTGTAACAACCATTGCACTCGTTCGGACTGTTTCGTGAGTGTTGTACGTGTTATCTTACATTGTATGTTGTGACTATCGCATCCGAGTGGATTGCTCCGCCAGAAGTTGTGCATGTCCTTTTGTGTTGTGTGTTCCTAACCGAGTTGGGACTGATCCCTTTCAACCTGGAACTCACCTTCACTTTCTTCCCCTCACAGTGAAAGAACCATTGACACAAGTACACTTACATTCACCAGGCACACGAACCTCACTTCTCGAAGACAAAGTGAACCAATCTCCTGTGCTAACAAGCAAGAGTTGAGGCAAATCCTTCAGACAATGGCAATCGGGCCATCATACCAGATGGGACTCCCACACCAAATGGTGTGAGGTCTAATTGGGACTTCATACCAAGGTGATCCTATGAATGTTGGCAGGTCCAGCTAAAAGGAGGGCCATATGACAAGATGTGTCCTCTCATCTAGTTTTGAACCTATGCTTACCTTTCATGGAGTCTTGCACTCTTCTTCCCTCGCGGTGTTTTTCGAATCGTGAAGATGTCTCCATCATGGGGAATATTTTCAATCTCTTGTCCACTTTCACGTATGATGGTGAAGGCGAAATGGCCTAGCCTAAACACTTACATAACTTTATTTCCATGCTTCATGAGGAAGATGAGTTTTCTGATGAACAGACCGGTTTGTTGATTGCATACACACTTTGCGAATCTCCATTTCGTTGGTTTCTCAGCCTACCGACTAACACCGTGCACTTATTTGAGCACTTATGTGATCTTACTGAAGACACGTTCTATCATTTTGATCCATATCATCTTGACCAGAAACTATTACAGCAACGAAGGGCTCTGCATAAATTAGTTATTGATTTTTGGCAGTGCTTCTGTGACTTGCAGTTTCAAGCTACGAGGAGCCAGATGAAATTTGCATATCTTTAGGACCGGTTTGAGTATTGCCTTAAGAAATTTGCCCGTCCCAAGAGAAAGTTTGAAATCAAGCCTCGCTGAACATTCTTTGCTGATGGAGCTGCGCAATCTCATGTGGATGCGGCCACTGCCTTGACTTACTGTCCACCTCATCCTCATTCAACAACTCTACCACTGCTCATCGATGTTGAAGATCATGCTCACAAACTGGTTCATCTTTCACACTCTCCCAACATCACTTCACTCAACTTTCGCGCAGATTTGGTTGTGAGTCCTTTGAGTTCTCATATGCTATGTTTTCTACGACCTCCGTCTTCGCACTCAGGTGTTCCTCCAGATGATGTTGTCTTGTGTTCGTCCATTCCGGACTCTTCACTTGTTGTGAACGAGGAACAAACCACTGACGGAGTTGGTGTTGCACAACCAACATGCATTGTCATTCATGAAGAGTATGAGTGGGAGCTTGAGCATCAACACTCGGCGAAGGATGATTCCCTTTTGTCTGATCCCCCTCTGTTCTTTCCTAACATCTTTGGTGAACCTGCCATCCATGATTTCACATGTGTGTCTTCATCCACGAATGCACCCATTGTTGATCATTCATAGGACATGTCAGATGTTGGCCCATCATACAACAACGGAGAGGACCAATCATTCATTGAAAATCCACTTGATCTTTCATCTGCTCTTTCCGGAAACGTAGAGGGTGAACATCCTTCCTTCTCATTTACCCCTCTGTGTGACTCATCAAAACATGAGGATGCCAACCAACATCCTGAATTTTCTGATCTTGGTTGTCGTGATCTCTTCACCTCATCATTCGATCACGATGTTGATTCACTCGTTGTTAATCTGTCTAAGCCATTGGTCTATGAAGATCCATTTTCCAACGAAGTCGAAACCCCACAGACTGTCGAGGCAGTTCAGCTCGAAGTGATGGTTATGTTAGGCCCTCGGTGTCCTGAGGTTAGTTTCGCTTCTGATCAGGAAATTGTTCAAATACTCAAGGCTCCTCATCACTCATCTGTATGCACTCAAGATCAATCTAACACTCGGATTTTACTTCCTCCACACGAACTACACGATCCCATCGCTCATGCATTGGAGGAATCTTACGCAGCAAGCACACTTGTACAACACAAGTGGTCTACCTTTCTCACGTTTACTTGCATATCACAGTCAAGGGAATGCATACACTCAACATTTGCATGTAGTGTAGCACAACACCACAGCGAATCCACATAGTGCATGACATGCGTTGTGGACACTTGTAAGTTTGGAGTGTGTCTATTTTCATTGTTGTATTTTTCACATTTGCTAGTTCACACAACTGGGTTGCTCACGGACCAAGCCTCCACCAACATGGGTCAACCAATGTGTCGGTGGCTGCATTGGAAATATCACTTTACGTTATCAGGCCCATTCACCATTAGCTTAGGAGTAGGATTTGTGTTTGCTTTCACTGTGCTTGCTTGCATACTTGTTTGTTTTCGTGCTTTGCATGTTTGTTTGTTTGCTTACTTGCTTTGCTTTCTCTTTTACTTTTGCTTCTTCTTGTCCACATACTATTTTTGTTTACATTTGTTTTTTTGTTTGGTATATTACTATTTTTGTTTCTGGAAATAAGTGTTGCCAACTATTACATTTTGGATTTTGAATAGAGTATGTGGCTAAAATTTGAAGAGACTTGTGACACTACAGCACTTGGTTGGTCTTGTGTCCGCCTTCTCTGTGCTTGGTTGTAACCTTTGACCGATGAAGTCCCGACAGAAAATATGAACCATCTGAAAGGGAATTTTCAGTCCAACCGTGTACCTGTGTCCACACAGGGAAACCCCATGCCTGTACTCAACCTTCTGCTTTATGTGTTTAAGCTCATCCAACTAGTAGAAACAGAGAAGGGGAAATCTAAATGAGCAAACCTATGTAAGAGGTCTTACATGCTTCTCTTAAGGAACAACCTCTTCTACTCCCAATAATTCATGATCCCTTTTCCGCCCCAAAAATAAATAAGAGCCTATGTATGGTTCTCTTGAAAAATACAAAGGCGAAAGAAGAGAAGGGCTTCCTGCGCAGAGAGGTGAAGCATGCAACTCCACCAGGGTACTGACCAGGCTCGTTGGCAGTAGAGCAATGTGTGTGTTCCTGCATGACTTTGCTGAGGTACTGTTCAGGCCTGCTAGCAACTGAGCAACACAAGAGATGAAAACTTATACTCTGAAAATCTTCAACTCATGAGCTAAACTACCCTTCCTGGATTTGAAACACTAAGATTTAAGATGAACTTTTGATTGTGTTTGACTGAGTTGGCAAAAGGTGAACCATGTATGTCCATGGGGTAAATGGGGAAACTGAAGTAACCCTTTCAACGATTCAATACTCCTTGAAAGACCAATGCCCTATGCTAGCAATGGACCAAATCAAAGAAGATCGAGTTCTACCAGTGTGTCGCCAAGTGTTGTAGCGACTACAACCACCTTCCAAAATTTTAGCCTGCACCAATTTTAGAGCCTCCCTTGAAGAGTTTCACTTGATGATTGCACACACTCGGGTTCACTCCGTGAGCTCATGTGAGTCTTTACATCTGCCTTGCTTATTCATTGCATTCAAGTCTCTGCATGTTGATGTCTAAGTCATGCTTGCGACCATGTTCTGGTTATGCTCAAAGTATTCGCTTCGTATGTGCTTGTTGTGTTCGCTATGAAAGCATCTGTCGCACTCACACATGGAGTCACATTTATGTCACGCAAGCATCGTCTCGATCATGAACGATCAATCACGAGTGTCACGCTTGTCACTTACACGGTTGCTCAGTCATGTTGAACATGTGTGTCTAAATGGTTTGGGTAGTTTCGTCGTCAAGTCATGTGAATGTGTGTTCGTATGATCACCTATGCATATTTCGATTGTTCACACACTTAATCATTTTGCTGAAGTTTTGATGACCAAACTCCACTCTGACACTCGAACCATCACCCTGCCATCGACTCAATCGATTCTCAACCAGAACAATGCATAAGCACCAAGCTAGCTTGTTCAAGTTGCGCTGCTCGTAAGCAATGCAATCAACTCTCATGCTGGCCACCTGGACAGTCGAACCCGACGGTCACCTCGGACTGACTCCCTTCAAAATTTTCACAGAGGCCACTAACCTCACTCCCTCAACTCACTGAGGAAATTGTGCAGACAGGCCCAACAGACACCAAGTGCCCATCCCTGTCTCCTTTAGAAAATTGTGCAGTTTTCCCAGTCAGTCATCCAGACAGTCGACCAACTGTTCATCTAAAAAATTGCGCAGTATTCATGTGCAGGCCTTCCACTGCTCATCAATCATATTAGCTCAGAAATCGTGCAGAGATGATCAACAGGTCGGCCTCGATGCATTTCCCCGCTAGCAACTCCTAGCAGCAGACTGCCAATTCCCTCTAGGAATTGTGTAGTTTCTGCTGCCAGTGACTAAGCATCCAACTGGACGTTCCCTCTAGGAATTACGCAGTTCTGGCTGCTAGTGACTCCAGCAGCAAACTGGCCTCGCAGTCAAGCCAGACCTCACAGAGAGTCACCGTCGACTCAGATTGCCCGTCTCCATCGCTCATTGACTCTTGCATAGTTTTCATCAGCAGTGCCCGGAGCCATCATCCCGCTTCAAAACCTTGCTGCCTCTCCTGGTCAACTGCATCCGAAATGATCACGTGTCATGGTAGACTAGGAGGTTTCTGGATTTGATGGTGTCTCGTCATGAGTGACTACTGGTACTGGTACACCAACAAACATGGAAAGAAGACAAACGAGATGAACGAAGGGAGCAGATGCAAAAGGACAAGTTCACCAATGGATGAATGAACGAAGCATGCGAAGCGGACGAATGCGATGAACATGCACCTTCGCAAATAGATGAGCCTGTCAAACCTTCTAGCATGCAAGTAAAGAACAACATGCTAGAGTTTAATCAAGTGAACTAAGGACCATCAAGGACTCCGCGCACTTCGCCATGCAGAGGTGAAGCTATGATACATCATGAAGACATCCATCATCCAACAATACTGTAGCTCAACATGCACTCCAGCAATAGCAATGTACTAACACTGTCATATCAAGTCATGTCGAGTCATGTCGCCCACATCTCCACTATGGGCTATGTTGTCAATCAATGTGATGTAATGTGGAAGTCCAAGAGACCCACTTGTGAATAAAAGTAAGGGAAGTCGAACAATCATGAGGGTAGTTGAACAACGACAAGGGTCAGTTTCACCCTTGCCTATAAATACCCCCTCATTTGTATATAGAAAGGACTTTTCGCCTCAGCTCCTCCCACATAGGCAAGAGAGTCTGTAATATTTTCTGTGAGGAGTAGTAGTGGCTCTAATGCTCCGATGACGTGGGTTAGTGATGTATGGTGGACCGATGTGTCTTGGAACTTTCGCTTAATTCAGAAGCCTATTAACAGGCCAACACGTTTTCACACATGTATTGTTTTTTTGTAAGATTGATCTTTAACACTTGTAATGCATGTTGTTTTAACCTGTATTATACATCTGAACTAATTCATTTGTTGTAATGCATAATCTATTAATGGAAATGTGTTGTATATGTTGTTAATGTTGTCCCATCTGTGTCGAATGCTCTGTCGGACATCAGACAGAGCTTTCACATGAACTTGCTGTAAAAATTGTTTCACTCATTCAGACTGTTCCATGAGTGTTGTATGTGTTATCTTACCTTGTATGTCTTGACTGTCGAATCCGAGTGGACTGCTCTGCCGGAAGTTGTGCATGTCCTTTTGTGTTGTGTGTTCCTAGCCAAGTTGGGATTGATCCCTTTTAACCTGGAACTCGGCTTCACCTTCTTCCCCTCACAGTGAAATAATCGTTGACACAAGTACACTTACACTCACAGGCACGCGAACATCACTTCTCGAAGACAAAGCGAACTACTCTCATGTGTTGAATAGCAAGAGTTGAGGCAAATCCTTCAGATAATAGCAACCGAGCCACCATACCGGATGAGACTCCCACTCCAAATGCTGTGAGGTCTAGTTGGGACTTCATACCGAGATGATCCCCGGAAAGTTGGCGGGTCCAACACCGTCAACATATTATTATTGGTCAGGATTATATTATGGGTGTATGCTATGAGACAAGCCTTTCTGAAGCTATAATCAATGCATTACATCATAGGGGTATATTCTACTTAACCCAGGTGATTAGTAGATGGAACAAGGTTCACCCGATCTAGAAAATGGTTGTGGAGATTGACTTACATGGGGACAAAGCCTTGGAATGGAATGGTTTCTTCCAGGATCTCAAATGCGCTGGTCTATGTAGGAACTTGAGGGGTGACTCACTTATATGGGGTGGTATGCTACAAAAAGGCTACGTTGTGGTAGTAGAAAACTATAGGTACATAATGGGTAATATATAAAACTCTATTATTGCCCCTTGGTTCCTCTGCATATGGAAGTGGCATATTCCATTGAAAATTATATTATTCACTTGGGTAGTATGCCACAATAAGATATTAACTTGGGATAATCTCAAGCAGCGGGGATATCATGGCCCTAGATGGTGCCCCCTCTATGGTGCTACTGCTGAGTCTGTTTCACATCTTTTTCTTTATTGCAATATCACTCAACAGATTCTCTCTTATTGCGGGATTCCTTATCAACGATTTGATTATAAGGAATTATGTATTCGATGGTGGACATCCATACAAGGATCACATAGATTCACCCCCTTGTTTTTCGTATGGGAAACTTGGAAAGCACAAAACAATCGTATAGTTGAGGGGATCCAGATCAATCGCCTCTGTATATGCTCAAAAATTCTTACTTGGCTGGATGCAGAGGAACCACACCCTGAGATCACAAAGGATCTTTCTGCAAGATATGTTCCTTCACAAATCTACTTGCCCGCTGGCTTCTTCGACGGTGTTGCGCAACGTGGATGGTGTGGATGCGGGGTCTGGGTCAGAATTAACAAAAGAGAACACTATAAGTTACATTGGTATGCTAGAAATGGTACAAACTCCCGGGCAGAGACATGTGCTTTGTGGGGGCTTCTTTGGTTTTCCATAGTGAAATCTCTGGAGACCATCCATGTTTATGGTGATTCCAAGACTCTTTTTGATGGTATACTGGGCTAGATGGATTGTATTAAAACTCTTATTAGATATTTCTAGTACCTTCACATTGAACATGTCTATAGGGTAGCAAACAATATTGTTGATACACTTTCAAAAAGTTGGACTTATTGTTGATGACAAAGCCATAAGATATTGTTACTACTTGCATGGAGCAATCTTTAAA
This sequence comes from Pinus taeda, assembly GCA_000404065.3. Lineage (NCBI taxonomy): Eukaryota > Viridiplantae > Streptophyta > Pinopsida > Pinales > Pinaceae > Pinus > Pinus taeda. Next base: position 239,396 of record APFE030888365.1, on the reverse strand, counting down.
GAGGGATTCATAAATTTTCCATAGTGATGACTGTTTGGAAGATTACTTGTGTGCTTTAAATGATATGTGACTATATATTCTGTGGATTTGTTTTTGTGTTGAAATATCTTAGGTATATTTATGATGAACTTATTAGATTTAGATATTTTTGATAGGTTCCACACTATGCATGAATGGTTGGAAAACATTTGTAATTGAATTCTGCATGATGTATCTATTTTTGTTAGTGGCTGGATTTATGTCGATCTCTCATGATTAAGAATTATGTACTGGTTTACCTTTCTTACTGATACAACCAGTAGTTTTTTTCTTCTGAAAAGATCCATGGATTCCATATATAATAAGAAACTAAAAAGCATCCATGCACTTGACAACATAGTCTGTGACACATTTTTTTTTTTAAACTACTTTCAAAAAATACTAATCTCATACTCTAAATCTAAGCTAGCCAAAAAAAATCAAGCGTTGACCAAATTATGCTTCTAAACATTCAATGTTTCCATTACCTCTATGCCCAAACTAGTAACTACGCCACCAATTTTACATACGTTGTCACTTGCAGGTGTGGGAATTTCTATAAAAGCAAACATTATCCCAGTTATTAGTCCCTGCTGGGACTATTAACGTTCGATCCGCCGTAGACTTCCTATTAATTTGGGTTGACCAGAGCATTTAATTGATGTTTTCTGCTTTTACCCAAAGTTTTATTTTAGAGCCTTGATGTTTCTTGCTTTTTATCCAAAGTTTTATATTGGAGGTCTTATTGCCGGGTTGCTGAATTTCCAAATCCAAAAAAAAGATTTAACCAAAGTTTGGATGGCTTGTTTCGCTTTGTGAATTTTCATAATTTTTTCCCAGATCCAATGTAAGGACTTTATGGCTCATTTACTTTGCCACTTGGATGACATGCAATTGCTATCCACGCGGAATCGGGACTTTTGGTAGTTCATCCGCCATCACATGGTCGAGGTAAGGTGCCTTTAACTCTGGGGGTCCGTTCTGTACGTGGCTGGCAGTTTGTGTCAACGTTATGGGTAGTCCTGCTATCATCGATGGTGATGATTTCGCCTGGCTATCCAACGGCTAACACCAACCCGCGGTTTTCAACCTAAGCCTCGTTCAGGATAGTGGAATTCATTTGCAAGTCGGTTCCAGCAGTGCCAGCTCTGGTAGGCAGAACTCATGCCGCGCAGGTTTTCAACTTCTCCATTCTGTTTCCACCGCTGGCGACACCAAGCTTCCTGCATCCTTTAGGTAAACAACTTGCAGTGAAGTTGTTTCTTCTTTTTTTGAGATTCTACACATTAGCTACACCTCTATTTTGTGTTATTCGTGACCTCGTCTGCATTCTTTGGTTGCAGAGTTTGGGTCTCAAAGGTGAAGGTCTGTTGCAACATTGAAAGCTTTTCTGGCTCGCGATGGTTCCACCCGACCCAGGTAGGTTCCCAACTCTTAGCCACTGCGTCCCCTCATCCAAACTGTTATAATTTGGTTTCTAGTTCACATACTGACACAGTCTTACTTTGTTTCCTACCCTGGTTGTGGATACAGGTTGGGCGCCTACTCTGCTTTAAGGAAGTCCTCCTTGCACCGGGTCGAGGGTTCCAAGTATGCATTTTTCATTTGGCCGCCCTCAATGCAAAGTCTCTGTTCATTACTCGTTGGACGGTTAGCTAAGGGTCTCTTCGACTGTTTCTCTGTCGAGTTGTATGGAAGCTCCTGAGAGCAAGCTCAGGTTTCCCTTGTTATAAGAGTTCTTTGGCATTTGGCCATGGTTTCTAGTCCCTGTCCTGGGGCTTGGATTATGGTACGACTGTATATGGTCATGCTGTGGCATGCTTCCCTCTTATTGTTGTAATGTAAGTTAATATGCTGATTGTACTCAGATGTTGGATTTTATTCTTTTACTGTCCCTGAACTGCATGCTCTAAGGGTGTATTTGCGTTAAATGGACTGTGAAGTTTCTCTGTTCATGGATAATCAGGTTCGGCCAACTGTTGGTGGATAATTGCTACTATTGATTGACTACACTGCACAGTTTGCAAATTTTTTTTTTTTTTTTTTTTTTTTTTT